>ML860293.1:0-15068 GCA_009831015.1 Picea engelmannii
GTTTACATTTTACTTATCATTATGCAGTTGGCAAGACCTTTTGATCTGTACTCGTTTGACATTCTTTGATTGATTATGTAATTTTGTTTCATTGAGTTTGTGATACATTGGGGATTGGATCTACATGTTATTTTATCAATCCACTTGGCACATTGGTATACATAAAAATGCATTGGCACATTGGTTAAACTCTTGGTATGAATCGTTCTCTACAATGCATGTCACATAGTCAAACCCTTGGTATTGGTTTCGATTTATTTGTTTGGTTTTGAAACTATAACTATTGCTTGCTCGAATGGTTTATCCACTTACCAAAGGTTTTGATTGATTGATTGAAGTGGCATAGTTGTAACACATATGCATTGTGATTTGAATAGTTGAAAGTGTCGGCGGTTGTACCATGGTAATGACTATTCTGCATGGATAGAAATAGCTCCACCACCTTCGCACGATGTCATTAATGCTTACCCCTATCCATATTTCACCTCTGCTAGCATCGAGTAAGCCTGTGAGAATTCTTCTCCTATGTATGTTGCGTTCAAACCCTGGCTCATTCACATCGCTCATCGGGTGCTCTTCTCCATAGCACCGATGGTGTGAATTGAGTTGAATGGTAGTCAAGCCCTGCTACTGTTCAATAACGCCCAGAAATATTTACAAGATAATGGTTGGCTCATGTTTGTACAGAGGTTTGAGGGTTTTAATATGTTTGTTGCACAATAGTTTGCCTTGACTTTTGATGGGTGTAGGGCCAGAATAGGTGACATTCAGCTTGAAATCAGTGAAGAGTTCATCAGCTCTACCACAGGATTAGCAGCCACGGGCCAACGATGGTTTAAAAACTCTAAAGTTGAGGAGGTTCCATGGCTGTTACTGTTCGTCTCACGAAAGGTCACATCTTGTGACAGAGGTATGCCTATTTCCACACTTAAACCAAGGTGGCATGATATTTTGATAGTGGTTAAACAATTCGCGACCTGTGAGGGCCGGTATGGACTGGCTTTTCTTTATCACCTTCGACTGTTAATGAATTTCATGGGGTATCCATTGAATATGCCATTTTATTTCCACCGTAGCCTATACAAAATGGTTAAGATGTTTAAATGAGCGAAGGCCGATAGTATCTTGTTTCACCATGGCCTGATCAAAGTCATCATCGTTCATCATTTAAACCTCCACGACAATAGTTGGGAAGCTTTTCTCTCTCGAAATGGTTTTGTTGATTCAGAGTCTGTCCAAGTTGATAAGTTTGTGGTTAGCGAGACTAAGGTTGGGCCCCCCATGCCTTTTCATGCCCTTCTACCCTCTCCTAAACCCTCGGTCAGCCCTGATATTGACCTACCCGATATTATAACAGACAAGGTTGAGGTTGTTAAAAATCCTGTCAGCAAGAAGGTCAAGGGTAACCCTACTGTCGACACCAAAGGTAAAAATAATGCTTGACTTATATCGAGACTGGCCTAGAATAAACCTAAGCCAAATGCTGATCAAAAGCCCATAGTCCTCATTGAAGACTCAGACTCTGATGTCGAGTGCTTCCTAGCTAGTGAGTATCCTTATTCCCAAGGTCTGTGCTCCGAGCCACCCTATGACTTCGTTTCTAATTTTCCCCCGTGTTTAAAGAATAATCCTAGCTACCCAGGGATCAAGTTTCCTAGTGAAACCCTCGGCGATTTAACCAAACCCTCGATTGTTATTTCGAAGCCTGGGTAGTTGTCATGCGACCAATGTAATGTGTGGTTGGAACGCTACTATATAGACGTTCCCTTATTACAGTCAAAAATCAAATCGTTGGAAAACCAAGTTACAGTATTGACAAGCCAAAGGGATAAGCTTCAAGCTAATGACAAGAAGCAGAAAACCACTGGTTCCATTGTATTTAGGAATGTCGAATCAGCTACAGCCTTCGTCAATTACAAAATGTCGTGATCAAGTTGTCTGCTCATCATCGAGATATGAGTTTCAATATCAATTCTATTCTATGAATTTCTTGGATTAATATAATGAATTGAGTTTGGTTTTCAAATAACTCTGTCTATTATTCAAAATGACTTTGTCATAGCCATATCAAAAACGGTTATGTTGTGGATCCTGTACATTGTTTTCATTTTGCTAAAATTAAATGAAGTTATGATTTAGTTACATGATTTGGTCATGCCCAGTTTAGTAATTGATTGGTTTTCACTGGGTTTGATTTGTTTGATTGTTGGTTTGAGTTAACGAAATCAGTAGTTTTTGCTTTCGCTTGGATTTTGTTTGTATCTAACCTGAATAGGAGGTTTTTATGATAAAATTAGAACACAGTTCTATTTTGATTTAACATGATGTTGTTGTCATTGGACATCATCGACTGTGATTTAGTTCTTGCGATTTGATTGTTGAGACGATTTCATAGGATTGAATTGATAAATACGATGTAGTCTATTAAATTGGAAAAACGACTCTGTTTTGTCAACATTTTCGTTTGGATTTGGATTATATCTAACCTATGAAAAAGATCTCTTCGCCGAAATCATGGAACTGTTTGATTCATAATGACTATGAAAAACTCAAACTGTTCGATTCGCTCTTATTTTGATTGGATTGTTGCATATCTTGAGTTAGCACGATTGTTTTTATGAGTTGGATTCGTATCGAAAACAGACTTGATGTTGCTCTGTTGATTTTAATTCCCAAAACGAGTTTGTTAAATTCAGATTGACATATGTTATCTCTGTTGAATTCGTATGAGAAATTTGGTTAACAGTTCATTTTGAAATGAATTCAAGTAATGTTTTCATTGAATATCAATCGATTTTGTCTGCCCCCAATTGGCAATAACAAATGATTGGATGACTCTTACAGACCCTGTTATCAACCGATTAATTTCATTATGATTTCGTTTGTGATAATTTACATACCATTTTTTATTTGATTCGCTAATAGCATGGATCGTTTGTTATGTTTAATATAGTGCGATCAATTTGAGAAAACGATCATGTTAATTAGGTTTGGATTCGAAGTGATCTTGTGGATAGCTGAAGAAACTTTTTGTGTTGGTTTCAATTGGTCCATGAATCGATTTCATTTTTGTCGGTTATCCAATATGATTCTGTATACCCGAATTGCTGATAACATATGAAACAAAGTACATGCATCTCTGTAATCATTTGATTGATCTTACTCTTGTTTGCTCTCAAATTAGTATAACAATTTCGATTTGAATGATTCGTTTGTCTTTCAAATAGCAATTAGATACTTGTTAATAGTTTGAATTTAATTCTTTAATATTTGAATTGATTTTAATATGATTCTGTGTTTGATTTAGCCCAACTACAGAATCACAAGATTCTGTAGCTAGTCTTTAGAATTAGATTTTTATCAATTTTATCAACAAAATATCCTCTTAACTTGTCCTTTTTTGACCTCTTTTAGGTACATTCGAATTGCATTGGGCATGCTGTGGCAGTCTAGGAGATATTTATGTGATACAGTTTTATTTTAGGTTCCTAGTTTAGTCAGACTTGGGATATCATCCCAGATTTTCTGTAAATAGTTTTGATAACTTCCACAGGGATGTTTTACCCTGTGGGAGGTCTTTAAATACTTATTATTTTTTGTAATAAGGATCATCCTCACTTGTGGGAGAACCAGGCTATGGATTTCTGAGACGAAAGTTGATGTTTTGTTATAGCTTTCGCTTTCAATATATCAAACTTTTGTTTCAATTTTTATGCATGTCGGTTTGCAATTGATTATAGACTACTTTAGCTATCATAATCTATTGCAGGATGATATGATTTGATTAATGTGCTATCCATATCTGATCTCTTTCATTATTTTTAAAGTACAACAATTACTTTGTTTCAGTTAATGAATGACAAATTTCTCTTCTTCGTCAATTGAATCATTTCTTATAGATCTTTGCATACAGGTTTATCTGTGAAGATTTATAAATCATAAAGTTGTTGTAAATTTTTATGTCTTGTTTGTCCTGTAATTATATCTGAAGAGCACAATTGATTCTAGTTTATGAGAAGCTCGTGGATAATTCGGTGTGGGTTTCCTCCCTCTGATCGGCTAAGACAATCATTACATACAGGACAAACCTGGAGTGTTTCTTTAGGTCAGTCCGTTATTTATTTGATAGTTAATTTGTTAGTATAATTTAAGTAGTTTAGTTAGATATATGTGTAGTTTAGATTTGTAGTTAAGAGTTAGTATATTAGTTGTTTAGTTTAGTTAGTTTTTTATTTTATTTCTTTTTCATAAAATCGTAAAAATAAAAAACAATAGCTCTCGCTGTCTTAGGACAGAATACAAATGAGTTTTTCAGGTTTTCATTCAAATCTGTAAATTGTAATTATTGTACATTTTGTGAATAGGATTTATTTCAGTTAGTGGTTAGATATTTAATTTCTTAGAGTTAGTATAGTTTTAGATAGTAGATTGTATATATATAGAATAGTTAAATTTGTTTAGTTTGTTTAAATAGTTATTTTTAGTTAGATTAGTTATTTTAGAGTAGTTTTCTTTTTGTTTTGTTAGGACCTTAGATCGGCTAACAGAGCCACTAAACCCGTCAAGGTGGGTTATCCAAAACGGCTTGGGTTATTAGACAACCCTGGACCGGATCCACTCTCCCAGTTGACGGACGATCAATTTTTTCCCATCAACAGAGAGGTTGAAGGAAACCTTCAAGGCCTTACGATGGGCATTCCTCCTCTATGGAGGGGAGAAGTGCCTTTGCATCTACAAAGACACACCGTGGGGGTGCCCAAGAATGTTAACTCTCTACTGAGACGAGTAGTATGTGTAGTGATGTGTTATTCTCAGCATAATGTAGTGCAGAGAGATTAGAGTCTCTCTGGTGATTGTATATTTTGTATGACTTGTCGGACGATGTTGTATGGGTGTGACGACCTAAAATTTTTCTCTTCCAAATACTTTTTTGATGTAAGAAAAACATTTTTAGTCACGCTATATATATAAACAATTCTGAGTTTTTACAGTGCCAGAAGATAAATGATGATGTCTTTAATGTGATGTGTTTTAATTTACATGTGGTGTACAATTTGTCTTCCTTCATGAAACCTTATCTATGGGCGAGATACCGATCCATGATGTAATTGGCTAACGAATATGAAACATTGTTGAGTTCTCTTGGAATATGTCTGTATTCGATGTAATCAAATATTCGTTCAAGACGACGAACTCGTAGGTGGAGACGTAGCAAGATAAGATTACGAATAATGCAGATACAATTAAGTTGGCAGACCACGAGTTGTGAGTCTAGGTTAACAATCATACGAGAGATACCTAGGGAGAAGGCTTGGGTCAAAAGTCCAATGACAGCATGATATTCTGCCATGTTATTAGTCGTTTGTCCTAAGCAAATACCTCCTGAACTCACCAACTCATCAGATTGGTAAATGACCCATGTTGTAGAAGAAACATTCTGGGTGTGTCGACTAGCACCATCCGTAAACCTGACAAATACAGGAAAGGAAGACGCCATCTACGCATGAAAACACAAGACACAGTTATGAGTGGCAAAGGTGAAGACTCGAGCAAGCAAAAGAAATAGACACACCAAACCAAAATACAATAATGTACAAAGTACACATGCTTGGTGATCTAGGCATAGTACTTTTTAAGGTAAATCTCGTTCCGGGGCTCTCCCAGGGAGATTCCATCATAATTGACTAACTCATGGGTGCCTCTGTGCAAAACACGTTTCACAATGTAAGGGCCATGCCACATAGGTTCTAACTTACCTGTCCCTAGTTTGTCATGAGCCTGGTCATAGACGAGGACTAAGTCTCCTTCTGCAAAAGTCCGAGGATGGACGGATTTGTCGTATTGATTTTTTATCCATTTCTGATGTGCCTCATTAACAAGAGTGCCATCACGACATGTTTTGTCTAGTTTGGTTAGATATAAGAAATGTTCTTCCTCGGTAGAAGTATGGGGTAGGAATTCTACTTTAATTTTCAGAGATGGAATCTCACACTCGATTGGTAAAACATCTTCGATGCCATACACTAACTGGAAAGGAGTGAACCCAGTTGCGGTTTTCATGGAAGTACGGTAAGCCCAAAGAGAGGAGAAAAGTTGTAGATGCCAAGATGTCTTATTTCCCCTACCATACATTGAATCATGGTTTTGAGGACCTTGTTGATGGCTTCAACTTGTCCATTGGCTTGAGGATAGTATGGGGATGAGTTTTCATGGTGAAAACCCAACTTGGCATGCAATTCACTCATCATCTGGTTCTTAAAGTGTGAACCATGATTAGTGAAAATGGCATGTGGTACACCAAAACGAGTTATGATGTGGTTAAAAACAAAAAGAGTTGTGGTATGACCATCGTTCAGAAAGGTAGGCATAGCCTCAGCCCATTTTGTAAAGTAGTCGGCGGTGACGATTATATAACCGTGCCCCCCGACTGAGGTAGGATTACATTGCATGAAATCGATACCCCACTTGGAAAAGGGGCCGATGACAATAACGGGGTGCAACATAGCAAGGTGGGTGCGTGCCTTGTTATTAAAAACTTGGCAGGGTGGGCATTTTTTGACTGTTGCAATACAATCTTTGAAAATCGAGGGCCAAAAATAGCCGGCATGTAGAATTTTCTGGGCTGTAGCCATCCCAGAAAGGAGACCGCCACAGGCTCCAAGGTGACAGTCATTCAGAATGTGTTCAACCTTTTCATGAATCAAACATCATCGAAGGATAGTATCAATACCATGGCGATACAAGGTGTCGCCGACGATAAGGTAACAAAGAGAATGGTGGCGAATACGTCGATGCTCTTCACGTGAAATGTTAGGATGAAAGCATTGGGTTTGGAGATAAAGGAGGATGTCTCCATACCAAGGATCAGAGGTATTGATGAGGAAAAGAGTTTCATCAGGGAGAGAATCTATGGGCTCAATATCTTCATCAGCATGGGGAAGGTCACAGATAAGCTCCGCAAACACTAGGGACTTTTTGACTTTGGACTTCGCAAATTCAAGATCGAATTCCTAAAGGATGATGATCCATTTGGAGTATTTTCCCCCAAGCACTTGACGTATCAAGACATGGTACATGGGGTTCAAGTCTACGATCATAATGGTGGTGCGTAGCAGGATGTAATGGTGAAATATCTGGACAGTGATGACGGATGCCAGAGCCAGTTTCTCTACATGTGAATATCAGAGTTTGGGTCCAGATAGACTCTTGCTCAGGTAATAGATCACATGTTCCTCACCATTGGGGTCCTCCTGAACTAACACCATCGCAATAGTGGAAGTGGAGGCAGTTAAGTAAAGGATGTATTCCTTTGTATATTTTGGAGGATGCAACAAAGGTGCATGGGTCAAGGCATGCTTGAGAGCATCAAATGATCGTTGAGCGATGTCATCCCAGATGAAATGGGTGTTTTTCTACAACAATCGCATGAATCCTTTAGTTATCTCAGCGTAGTTACAAATGAAACGACGAAGGAAGTTTTCTTTTCCTTGCAAACTTTGGAGTTGGGTCAAACTAGTAGGTGAGGGTAAGGCTAGAATATCCTTAATCTTTAAGGGATCCACCTGAATCCCGTCTTTACAGACAATGAAACCAAGGATTCGACCAGATTCGACAGCAAAAATACACTTATGTGGGTTCAAGAGGATATGGTAAAACTGACATCGAAGAAAAATAGCCCATAAGTGATCAACATGATCTGATCGATTGGATGAGTGGGAAGGTAAGTCATCGAGGTAAGGTTCTGCAATATGCTTGATATCATGGAAATCATACGACATAGCCCGCTGGAAAGTAGCACCAGCATTTTTGAGACCAAAAGGTAGCTTCCGATAGGCAAAAGTTCCCCATGGGAAGATAAAGGTTGTCTTATGTTGATCAGCAGGTAAAATTTCAATCTAGTTATACTCGGAGAAACCATCCATGAAAGAGAAGATTACGCTCCCAGTGTAATTATCAATGATCTTGTCGATGAAGGGCATGGGGTAGTTGTCCTTTGGACAAGCCTTATTGAGATCCCTATAGTCAACGCAGACGTGAATGGTCCCCTATTTTTTGGCAACCGGAACAAGGTTGGAGACCCATTCTGTCAAAGGGATAGGATAGATAAAGCCAGATTTCAAAAGTTTCTCAACTTATGCCTTTATAGCTGTGATTTTCTTGGGATGAACCGGGCGGAGTTTCTGTCAAATAGGTTTTTCACATGGGTAAGTCTTGATTTCATGCACGACGATCGATGGGTCAATCCCTGGCATTTCTTCGTAGCTCCAAGCGAAGACATCACGAAATTCTTTAAACATAGTGATGTAAGATACCACTTCTTTGGGTGTGAAATTAGCACCAAGGTTAACGTTTTCCACAATGCCTTCTTTGATCGAAATATCAATAACGATCATAGTAGAGATATTACTTAGATTCCCCTCAGAAAGACTATCTTGTGTGAGGATGGGAGATTGTGGAGAATTGGTAACATCAGGAGGGAAGACAAAGTGTATGTCTTTGTGAATTTCTTCTAGAGGCGGAAGAAAAGAGGATCGATGATGGTTATCATCCCAAGGTACATCATCAATACTAAGCATTTCCATTATAGATTCGTCGGAAGGAAAAAATTGGGAAATGTAATCAATTGCAGATGATAGGGAATCCAACCATGACGACATCGAGTAGGCATCGGGTGCCAATAGATGTGGGTTGTCTGGGGAGGGAGAGGCATATTGAATAGCAACGTATGTGGCCTCGGCTGGGCTAAGTGGCATGGTGTCACCTAGTACATCGAATTCCATAGGACTAGGTACAATCCAAGGGTCAGATCATTCCAAAGATTGATAAGCCATAGTCGAAATCATATTGACGGTGGCAATATGATGTGTGATGGGTGGAAGTGGTGTAGGGAAGGTACCCATAAGGTTAGAATCTTTCAACAAGCCAACACCAACACATTCATACATAACCTTGTGGTCTCCCAAAAAAGGAATGTTGTTGGTAACAAGAGTGCGAGCATCGGGTGTACAGAAATCTAGTTGGTCAATAGTGACAATTTTGCCTTGATGGGGGAATTGTACACATCGAAACACCGACGAGGCGATGGAAGTCATAGCGTAGAACCAACTTTTTCCGAGTAGTAGGTTGTAATCGAGGGGGGCATCGACCACCTCGACATCAACAATAATGATTTTGCTACCCAAATGAACAGCTAAGGATTGTAAAAGTCTGTGAGGATGAAAACCTTGCCCATCAAAAGCGTGTAACATCGTAGGGGATTTGTTAAGGGCGGGTGATTTCAAGCCTTTCCAACAAGCCAAAGACATGACACAAGTAGAGGCTCCCTCATCCAAGATGGTTCGGTGGATTTGTTGATTGTGAACAACAACATCGATTTGAAAAGCTAGTTGGTGGGAGACTCGAGGCTGATGATCATCCAGATTAAATGTGAGGTTATTAGATGACTCAAGATTGAAAGTGTCGATGGCAGCCAAGAGCGTTCTACGTTGACTGGGACAGTGTTGTAAAACTTCCAAAGCAGACATAGCACATGGTGCTTGAGCCAAATCTTCAATGATGTTGTAGTTTTGGGTAGCGCGTGAACTAGGATTAAAGGTAGATTTCCAAATAGTGCTCTTAAGAGGGTGTAAGATGGAGTCAAATGAAGGTTTCTCGATCTGGAGTGGCCCAAATGGAGGGCTAGCAGACGAATGACTAACGGAAGATGGTGATGGGTCCGGTATGGAACCGTTAGTGGTCTTCGGCTGATCAGGTTTAATCGGTGTGTCATATGTCATAGCGTGAGTGGTCAGATTAATCCCGTTAAACATGTAAATCTGGGCACTTGTTGAGGCCTCATCATGGGATTGGCTGGAACTGCCCCCTGGAGTGGGGGTTTGAGCAACCAAGGATTGCTGCTGTGGAAAAGGTTGGGTAAGCACAGCGGGTTGTGAATTTCCTTTAAAAATCTTGGCCACTTCATCGTGATGTGGACAATATTGGGTGTAGTGATCATCACCACAAATGAGACATGGGAATTTCGGTTTCCATTGTGGTTGTTTTCTGGCAGCAGTGGTTTGAGCTTGATTTTTTGGTTGTTCATTGTTATTGTTTTTCTTCGGTTTATTTCTCGTTTTATTCTTACCTCTGAATTGTTGTGAAGGGGCCGATTGGACTGTATTCACCTCAGAGACCTGAGTTTGAGGGGAGGTAGAAGAGGGTGTGGTCGAACTAAGAGCAAATGTTGAAGCGGACCACTGGGCTGTTCCAGTCGACTGGGAAGTAGATTAGGCTTTGACAGAGCCAATGATTCCATCTGTGTGCGAGGTAGATGATGGTTTGGATAGATCAGTAGTGGCATGGGTAGCATTTGGTATCAATTCGTACAGAGTACCAGATTGTGAATAAACCAAATCTAAGTACTCAGCTTGAGCAATAGCTTCTTCCTCGGTGACTACACCACCCATGGCAACATCAAGAGAAATCTAGGGTAACCGTGATTTAGTGAACCATTCTGCTAATAATTGGTCAGGAATGATTGCTTTGATTAACCTTCGTCATCATCTCCATCCATGAATATGATCGGAGATATGTACGGAGTTTGTCTGACGAAGGGAGGTCAATAGTTTGGTACCCGTCTCATATCAAATGGGTAGTTGGAAGTGTGTGAGGAAATACATGGCAAGGGAGTTGAAATCATGAAAAAAAAGCATGTGGTAGTTCAATATACCACTTTGTTGCAGAACGCGTAAGTGTTCGTTGGAAAAGATGTAAATGTATAGAATCATCCATGAGGGAGTTCGATGAACACCACAAATGGAAAGTCATCACATGGTTGTTTGGGTCTTCTCCGGACTTTCCGTCGAATTTTAGAATATCAAAAGGAAGTTTAGCTGGAATAGCTGGCCAAACCGGAGAATGAAAAATAGGATCATTCGTTAACCGAGACAAGTCTGGGAGATCCAGATTCGCCAGGAAAGGTAGCCGTCGGTTAACCTGCGGGTGATACTGGTGTGGCATAGGAACACCAGTAGGACCATACACTGGGTTAGGCGGGTAATTATAACCAATGGGTCCTCTTGTATAAGGTTGGTGTTGACTAGGGTACACAGGATTTGAGGGGGTTCAAGAAACATGTGCGAGAAGAGGATAACCAGATGGGTTTTGAGGATTATAAGATGGATTTGGCATTTTCCCATAAGGGGGGTAGATATTTTGTCCATAAGAAGGATATAGATGAGTCCCTTGAGGAGGAATAGGTTGTTGTGGAGCTTGAGGATTGCGTCCCCCTCGAGAACTATGGGTTTCCTGGAAAAGGGATATTCCATGGATTGGGTGTTGTAGACACATTTTTTCCATGCGGTTGATGGTAGGCTCCGGTTTGAGGCTTCCCCCCAGCACGAGGGTGCCCTCCAAATGGAGGTTGTCCTCCGGTGGGAGGATGCCCCCCAGCATGAAGTGGAGTTCCCGGAATTTGGGAACCAGACGTAAACGACTGACCGATGTTGCTTAATGGATTAAAGCCACCAAGACCAGTCCCTCCGGGTTGTTGTATAGGTATAGAGCTTCCAGGAATAACTTGAGTAGTGGTGACAATGGAAGAATTCAGTGCTCTGTACCCAAAAGGGAGTGATGATGAAGGTCTAGGTGTTAGTGGTGTGCCAATTGTAGCTTGGCTAACCACCACATTACCAGCGGGAATAGTCGGAATGTGAGGGACCATTGTAGAATGGGCCATTTGGAGAGAAAAAGTGGACCTTGGGCCGATGGACGACATCAGATCAATGGATGGTGTAGTTGAAAAAATGGTAGAACTGGTAAAATGATCTAAGGGTATGGTGTAGGTAACAGGCACATCGACACCTATTCATGTTCCGTAAAGATCTCGCACCGTGCACGGTGGGCTTTGAACAATGTCTATGGTCCAAAAGGGGTCTTTGACTAGAGGGTTTGAATGAGACCCATTCGGAATGTCAGAAGGATTGACAACGACAAATTCGTCGGCTGAATTCAGTTGGAGAAAACGCCTCTCATATCCCTCAGGAATGCAGAAAGCCTCCAGAGACTCTGAAACAATTCGAAAATTCTCTAAAGAGGTGGGAACTTCCTCTTGGGAGGTTATAATGTCGTGAACCTCACTCTATTGAGGAGATTCCTCCATAGAATGAGGGGGTAAAGGGGTAGTATCTTCCATATTTTCTGGAGGAAGTCCCTGTACCCTACACGAACGGCGTGGAGGGTCGACGTTGGTGAAAAAAAAAATTTGACGAAAAAAAGCTATGGCCAACTATCGAAAAGAATTAGCATACGCTAATAGAATCTAGGAATCACAACCAAGAAAACAAAACCTACTCTCGATGACCTTGCTAGTTGGTGATGAAATCCAATGTCACGTGATCAAGTTAAGAAGGGGTTGGGATATGGTGGAACAGTTACAATGGCAACCTACTTAACGAACTTTCACCTTGGTGCAAGCTTCCATGTAGTAATTGTGGATTTACCCTCCAAGGAGCCCAAGTGAGTTTTACCAATGTCTGTTCCAGGTACAGTGAGACTTCCCTTCACTATCACCTTGTGTAAGACCCTAAATATTGTGGCTACTAAGGTTACCAATTCCCAGTCAGCCCCTGGGCGGGTATAGTCGACAGTCTAGTCCAAACGTAAGGGTAAGGTATCTATCCCGAAATCAACTTGAAAGTCTTCCACTCAACATTGTGGGTATACCTTTAAGTGATCCCCATAATACAATCCGACTACTACAATCAGTCAAACCACAGAGGGATAATCTCCGTAGCTTTTAAAGTTTTTACCTCTTGCGTAACCCCTGTGTGAGAGGGGGATCCCAACAAACTTATACGACAATTGGATTTGACTCTCCCTAGCTCAGGATGCTAATGTTTGTTTGGGAAACTTTGAAGAGTTACGCTCATAGCCTAATCCAAAGTGCTAATCCTAGTCTAATGTTGGTGGAAGATCCTAGAAAAAAAATATTCTAGATAATTTTTAATTAGCGTTCATTTTACAGATGTTCTTTACTCAAAAGGGGTGTATAAAAGTGAAATGAATGGAATGATGACTCAATCACCAAAAAATGCATAAAAGATGATAAGTAGTCATTTCTTTTCGATGAATGTCTATTTAAGGGAGAGAGAGAGAGTTGTTTTCACTATCAAACACTAATAAGAAATGTCCTCAAACAAATTTTCTCAATCAAATCCAATGTGATGCTAAAACTTTTTAGAAATGTCTTCTAATATGCAAATCAATCACTAAGATGTCCCTTTATTGTTTGTGTGCGAATAATGATTAATTCAATACGACACTTCCCCTGCCAATTAACCTTTTATATCAAGGAAACTCAGACAAGCATAAGCAGGTTTTGTACAAACAACACACCCTCTTGCTATGATCGAAAACAAGAAGCAAAAAAGAAAACAAAGATAACAAAGAAAATCAAGAATTTCACACAAAAGAGAGATGTTCAAGAACAATGACCTCAAAAAAACCAAAAGAGAAGATTCGTAGACTTCTAATGTCCTTCACCAGAGTTTTTGCTCAGTCAGATAGGAGAGAAAAAGTAGTGGATTGATTTCAAACTCCCAACAGTAGAAAAAACTCAAAAAATAATGAAGAAGGCCACAAAATCTGAATAGCAAGGTATTTGTTACTTAGAAGGAAGGATGTCAAAGTTCAGTGGGAAGAAGCATTAACTCATAGAGAGGCTCAGCAAGTGAAACACAGAGATTGGACCCTAGAAAAAGCAATTCTGGAAAGGTTTTTTGCCAAAAGAGGGTTGACGCTCTGGTGTAAGGGGCACCAAGCATTATAGCGCTCTGTCTAACACATCTAGGGAGCACTGGCGCTCTTCTAACATGGTCACAAGGGTGCCAGACTTAAAAATCTCATGAAAATGTCCAGAAGCCCAAAATTTCAGTCAAATTTTGGCAATCAAGCTGAGCGTGATGGGGTAAGGAGTCAATCAGCATATAAGATCATACATAGGGGGTGAATAAGGTCTAAAAACAATAACAGACAAGGCAAGGTCTATGAGGAAGACCAAAACTGAAAATTTTTTATTCCCTCCCCAGTGGAGTCGCCAGTTTCTATTGAAGGAAAATCTCCCTACGGACAGGTAGATCTCCTCTTGAGAGCTAGACTCTTAACTCTTAATACAGAATACACTTATCATGGACACTGGCTTCCTTTTAGTTCTACACAAACTAATGCATGAAGAGGAAGGAGGAAAGACGTACCTTTTACCAGTGTTTGTCCCTGCACGCTCCGAGTTGAGCTCCAATCTTTCGCTCCTCGATAAGCCCTGTAGACAAACAATAGTACAACCACTTCCTACTCTATTGATATTAGCTCGAAATAGACCTATCTATTTGAGACAAGTTCATGTGAGATCAAGCACAAACTATAAAGAAACAGGCCAAGCATGTTATATTGATGAGAACAATAACGAAAGAAACTTACAACCATAGATGTGAATGCAACAGCTTCGTCAAATCCTCTTTGTCTAACCCTTCCTCAAAAGATCCACGATCAGGATGACAACAACTTCACTAATTAGTCTCCACCAGTTCACTGTGTGTTTCCTATGAGATCATAGGTTCCATGCTTCTAATTCTTCCTCCTTTTCACCATGAGAGAGCCTGCTTATATAGGTTTAGAGAGGTCCAACCACTTGAGATATCTTTAGGGTAAGCTGAGGATTCTCCTCCTTGAGTCAGTGATTTTCCCTAAGATCATGGATGGACCAGGGGTTCGAATCCAACTACCTTCCAAGATTGAAAATATCTTTCCCTTATTCTCCTCAATAGACCAGCTGCTGCCCATAATAGGTAGCACTCTGTCAAAAGGGATGTCAAAGTGTTATAGAGCTCCATGGCCATGTATAGGGGGAACTAGCACTCCCAGAAGCAACAGTGCTCCTCCAGAAGGGTTGTTAAGTGTTATAACACTCCCTCATACTCTATAGGGGAGCGCCAGCACTACTGAGAGAGGTATAGGGGAGCGCTCACCTCTAAAAACCTAGATTCAATGGTTCTTTCAGATGGCAAGAGGTACATAACTCCAATTAACCATTC
>ML860293.1:36390-47078 GCA_009831015.1 Picea engelmannii
TGTGAACATTGCTATCTGATTCAAAGTGCTATTTCTGTTGCTATTTCGTATATCATTTCTGTGTATTGTGAAGATTATGCTGGATATTTTACTGTTATTCTGTCATTTCTAGCATTTCATTTATGTTCTGCATATTTTATATATCTGGTATCTTGCAAAGATCAATCAAATGATTACAGAGATGCATGTACTCTGTTTCATATGTTATCACCAATTCGGGTATACAGAATCATATTGGATAACCGACAGCAATGAAATCGACTCATGGACCAATTGAAATCAACACAAAAAGTTGCTTCAGCTATCCACAAGATCACTTCGAATCCAAACCAAATTAACATGATTATTTTCTCAAATTGATCGCACTATATTAAACATAACAAATGATCCATGCTATTAGCGAATCAAATCAAAACTGGTATGTAAATTATCACAAACAAAATCATAATGAAATTAATCGGTTGATAATAGGGTTTGTAAGAGTCATCCAATCGTTTTTTATTGCCAATTGGGGGCAGACAAAATCGATTGATATTCAACGAAAACATTACTTGAATTCATTTCAAAATGAACTATTAACCAAATTTCTCATACGAATTCAACAGAGATAACATATGTCGATCTGAATTTAACAAACTCGTTTTGAGAATTAAAATCAACAGAGCAGCATCAAGTCTATTTTCGATATGAATCCAACTCATAAAAACAATCATGATAACTCAAGATACGCAACAATCCAATCAAAACAAGAGCGAATCGAACAGTTTGAGTTGTTCATAGTCGTTATGAATCAAACAGTTCCATGATTTCGGCGAAGAGATCTTTTGCACAGGTCAGATATAATCCAAATCGAAATGAAAATGTTGACAAAATAGAGTCATTTTTCCAATTTAATAGACTACATCGTATTTATCAATTCAATCCTATGAAATCGTCTCAACAATCAAATCGCAAGAACTAAATTAGAGTCGATGATATCCAATGATAGCAACATCATGTTAAATCAAAACAGAACCATGTTCTAATTTTAGCGTAAAAACCTCCTGTTCAGGTTAGATACAAACAAAATCCAAGCGAAAGCAAAAAATACGGATTTCGTTAACTCAAACCAACAGTCAAACAAATCAAACCCAGTGAAAACCAATCAATTACTAAACTGGGCATGACCAAATCGTGTAACTAAATCACAACTTCATTTAATTTTAGCAAAACAAAAAACAATGTACATGATCCACAACATAACCGTTTTTGATATGGCTATGACAGAGTCATTTTGAACAATAGACAGAGTTATTTGAAAACCAAACTCAATTCATTATATTAATCCAAGCAATTCATAGAACGGAATTGATATTGAAACTCATACCTGGATGATGAGCAGACAACTTGATCACGACATTTTGCAATTGACGAATGCTGTAGCCGATTTGACATTCCTAAATACGATGGAACTAGTGGTTTTCTGCTTCTTGTCATTAGCTTGAAGCTTATCCCTTTTGCTTGTCAATACTGTAACTTGGTTTTCGAACGATTTGATTTTCGACTGTAATAAGGGAACGTCTGTATAGTAGCGTTCCAACCACACATTACATTGGTCGCATGACCACTGCCTGGGCTTCGAAATAACAATCGAGGGTTTGGTTAAATCACCGAGGGTTTCACTAGGAATCTTGATCCCTCGGTAACTAGGATTGTTCTTTAAACACGGGGGAAAATTAGAAACGAAGTCATAGGGTGGCTCAGAGCATAGACCTTGGGAATAAGGATACTCACTAGCTAGGAAGCGCTTGACATCAGAGTCCGAGTCTTCACTGAGGACTATGGGATTTTGATCAGCATTTGGCTTAGGTTTATTCCGGGCCAGTCTCGATATAAGTCGAGCATTATTTTTACCTTTGGCGTCGATAGTAGGGTTACCCTTGACCTTCTTGCTGACAGGCTTTTTAATAGCCTCAACCTTGTCTGTTATAATATCGGGTAGGTCGATATCAAGGATGACCGAGGGTTTAAGAGAGGGTAGAAGAGCATGAAAAGGCACGGGGGGCCTGACCTTAGTCTCGCTAACCACAAAATTATCAACTTGGACAGACTCTGAATCAAAAAAACCATTCCGAGAGAGAAAAGCTTGCCAACTATCGCCATGGAGGTTTAAATGATGAACGACGATGAGTCTGATCAGGCTGTGGTGAAACAAGCTACTATCGGCCTTCTCTCGTTTAAACCTCTTAGCCATTTTGTATAGGCTACGCTGTAAATAAAATGGCATATTCAATGGATACCCCATGAAATTCATTAACAGTCGAAGGTGATAAAGAAAAACCTGTCCATACCAACCCTCACAGGTCACGAATTGTTTAACCACTATCAAAAGATCATTCCACCTTGGTTTAAGTGTGGAAATAGGCATACCTCTGTCACAGGATGTGACCTTTCATGAGATGAATAGTAACGGCCATGGCACCTCCTCAACTTTAGATTTTTTAAACCATCGCTGGCCCATGGCTGCTAATCCTGTGGCACAGATGATGAACTCTTCACTGATTTCAAGATGAATGTCACCTATTTTGGCCCTACACCCATCAAAAGTCAGGGAAAATTGTTGTGCAATAAACAGATCAAAACTCTCAAACCTCTGTACAAACATGAGCCAACCATTATCTTGTAAATCTTTTCGGGCGTTATCGAACAATAGTAGGGCTTGACTACTGTTCGGCTCAATTCACACCACCAGTTCCATGGAGAAGAGCACCCGATGAGCGATGTGAATGAGTCAGGGTTTGAACGTAGCATACACAGGGGAAGAACACTCATAGGCTTACCCGATGCTAGCAGAGGTGAAACAGGGATAGGGGTAAGCATTAATGACATCGTGCGAAGGTGGTGGAGCTATTTCTGTCCATGAAGAATAGTCATTACCATGGTACAACCGCTGACACTTTCAACTATTCAAATCACAACGTATATGTGTTACAACTATGCCACTTCAATCAATCAATGGAAACCTTTGGTAAGTGGATAGACCATTCATGAAAGCAATATTTATAGTTTCAAAACCAAACAAATAAATCGAAACCAATACCAAGGGTTTGACTATGTGACATGCATTGTAGAGAACGATTCATACCAAGAGTTTAACCAATGTGCCAATGCGTTTTTATGTATACCAATGTGCCAAATGGATTGATGAAATAACATGTAGATCCAATCCTCAATGTATCACAAACTCAATGAAACAAAATTACATAATCAATCAAATAATGTCAAATGAGTACAGATCAAAAGGTCTTGCCAACTGCATAATGATAAGTAAAATGTAAACGCAATGGGCATATCGATAATAATAATAACGACAATTCAATAATGATTTTAATGCGACTTCAAAAAACCAAATTTTCACGCTTACAGTCGTGAAAATAAGTGTGTAAATAGCGCAAAAATAAAAGTGTCGTTTATTTGAGAATTGTGACGAAAAATTAAGGTTTGCAAAACACTGGTGTAGGTAGCTTATAAGGACAGTAGGAAAATGTGAATTGGCTGCCAACACTCCCGGAGACCTATCACTGGTGCCCCTGGATCTACTGCAACCTGAGCATCCCCGTGATGTCCTGGTACTGGTATCTCAGCCGGATGCACTGCTCCCTTGTCTGCATGTTGAAAACAATACATCCATTAGAAACTCTTCTACGTACCCAAAAAAATATACATACGTTAAAAACTTAAAAACACTAGACAAGGTATTGTTTGGTCTCTCACCTGACACATCCCAACCTTCCCTCGCTAGTAGAATTAGATCCATACTCCCGCGAAAGTCCACCTCGACATATGGAAAGTATTCTATCCAAAGATATCGACGTCTCAGCCAAGCGAAGAAGTCACCAGTGAAGCAGAATTCTGACTCTGCCACTAGTCTCGGAGATAGACTAGTCCATCGTTCCATCTGCGGTTCTCCCACTGGTCGTACCACCAATGAAATCTGAGGCTACATTTTTGGGATGTGCTCTAAGAAGGACGAGACCAAGAAAGAACCATATCCAAACTTCTTTTGTCCCATTCTACATCTTGAAATCTGTTCTTTCACGTTCTGAAGAAACCCTGCGCTCCAGTTAAACAGTGTTGGCTCTAAACACTGTACACCATAAGCTACCTGTGATCTTGATGCCAGGTGCATGCTGGTGCTTCCTGTTACACTCGTAATGGTGAACAAAATAGACCGAAGGGATAATTCTCTGATATCCTTGATTGGAATCCTACCTCCCACTAGTCTTGCTCCTGGAACACAATGACGTGCCAGGTACACATCCACTTGTTCAGGAAGCGCCCTCTATCCATAAAATGCTATAGGTGCCCCTCTTTTTGAGAGGTTAGTAAAGAAGTATACATCTTCCAACTCGATGGTTAGAAGCTGCATTCCGATCCAAAACCCTTGCTCTGCGACATCCCACAAGCTGATTATGTGCTCAAGCAGAAGGATCTCTTTCTTCATCTTTTGCAATTTGAAGAATTTGAAAAGGCCACAATCTCTCAATGTGGCCCATGTACGAGGACTCTGCAAAGCATCCAAATCATCGACCTCATGCTCCCGTTCCTTCCCTTCAATCATGGTTGTTTCCAAAATCACCTACAAACAAAAAGAGAACAAAGAACTTCATTATTCAATCTTTCGACAATTTTTTAAGTAATTAAAAAAAACTTGAAATTCATTGTTCATGTTGTTCAAAAAGGACCATGCCCTCTTTTTATTACTCAATAATCACTACGCAGCCCCATAGCCTACAATAAAACATTTTAAATTAAAATAACTTTCATCAATGGTTGTGTGGGCACATTTTGGGTTTCTTATGTATTCCTTAACAAAAATGACCAATCTACTCAAGCATCAAGTCATTGGCATCTATGCTACAACCTACTGAAGGTGTTTTTGTAAACAAGTGTCTTTTTCCCATCATTTTGAACAGGGGCCAATTTTATCTTCTTTTGGACGACCTAGGGCTTCGGTTTTTTATTCAAATATTGTTGTGAAAACAAATTTTGAACCATGTAATTGAAAGTGGAGGAAATGAAGATCTACCTGGTCCAAACGGTGAGAGAAATGATCAATCGTAGCTCCGGTACCAAGCAAAACAAGATCCACCTCCAAAATGAGAATCTCCACTACTACAAATCCTTATGCAAATGAAATGGTAATTGAAGATTTTTCTTGTATTTCTATTTACAAATTTCCATTTTTTCATAAGGTATAGTTATTTGTGGGTTTCTTTAACAATATAATAGCCTCACTAAACCTCTGGATTGTAGTTTTGACATTACATATTTCAAAGCAGTTTTGATCATTTGTTTACCTTGTCACATCCACGAGCATAGTCTTAGTTCATTCTCAAGATCGAGAATATAAGAACGCACCAGGTAAGCTTTTATCTCTTTTTCGAGCCTGTATGGACACACGAAAAAGGAACCCCCTGGAGTCACCTTTAAACTCTTTTCAGACTCTCTAAACATGAAAAGATCGTCGAGTGATCTTGATTCCTTTCACACTCATTAAAAGGTTTGAAAGGGCGTCTTTTGAGTGGTAGTTTATCTCTTTTTCGGCCTCGTGAGAATAACTGTATGAAAAAGGAACTGAGAGATTTCTCTTTTAAGTGTTTTTCTAGACTCTATAATCATGAAAAACCTTCAAGTTTTCTGTCTTTGGGCTCACTAAATAAACATCGACAGACCCATACGGGACCGAACCCTTACTTCTTCCATTTTATTAAACAAAGGAAGAGGAACTTACCGAAGGTGAGTTATATCGAGCATGTGTTACCCTCCTCGAGCTCATTAAATCAAAAAGAGGTACTCATCTATCTGGATGGGAGAAAAATTTGAAAGAAGCAAGCCAAGAAGTTTTTGAGAACATCACTGAGTAACTCTTATGGACACCCTTGAACATGACACTTTGTCTTTGTATGCATTTCAATCCACTAAAACTCTGCATTGAGCCAATCCTTATAATTTCCTATATTCCTTTGGGTCACCCGACGTAAGTCACAACATCCACTGCATCATCAAGTTTTGGTCCATGTCATGTTTCTGGTGTCGTGCCTCAGTGTTCAAGGGAAGCATCTGCCTCGAGAGTCAACCATCACAAATATCTTGTCTCAATACCTGTGTCAGTCCATGTTCATTTGATCTACCATTTACATCTTTGTGTCTATTTCGTGTCATTGATGGGGGGTACATCAAGGCCCTCCTTCGACGAGTCTATTCCTGTCGACTTCAACACATTATCCAGGAACTGGACTTAGAAACCAATTAGTACTTTGGGACCTGCATGCCTCAATAGAAAGACTCCTCATGTGCGAAAGAAGGTTTACATCATTGACCTCTGATCGAATGATTCCATGGATTTTCGACTCCAAATCATCCATTCACATTCGTTGGAATGTACTAAAGTACCTTGGGAATCATTGACATCAATGGTGATCTCCCTCGCACTTGTTAACAGTTTACATCATTGACTGGTAATCAAGTGGTCTCTGCCATGTTCAACATCAGTACATCTACTCACATGGTTAGATTCATACTACATCAGGATCGGTAAGAAGACCCTGGGTTGAGTGATCACTCTGATATGTACTTTGCCCAGGTTGCGAAGGAGTTTCTCTTGAACAGTGGCACATATATTGTCACATAGATCCACTTTGTATTGGCCGTGGCTATGTCTTGTCATCTCGTAGATCCACTGTGTATTCTTCATGGCTACGATCAGTTCAGATCATATGAGTATAGATCCAAATTGTATTCCTGGTGGCTATACCTTTTATCAATACAATTATGGATCCGCAGTGTATTTTATGGCGGCCATATCTTGCAAGTCTTTATCACCTAAGCATAGATATTCCTGCCTTGGGTTTGAAACATGTCATAACATTTGTTGGATGTTTGTGTGTAGATTCTGTCAGGTTCTCTGCATCTATACCCTTGCTTGAAAGTCTACAAAGAATTTCAGTTATCAGTTCTCATCTTCTAACTTCATACTTTGGGGGGCAATCTGTTACACATCAACATTACTCGCTTCAATAAGTGTCGCAAGTGTCATATTTTGCTCACAAGTGTCGCAAGTGTCAAGAAAAATAATACTACCATGATGCATATGTCATAATTATAACGACATCAAAAAGACACTTGAAACACCTCAAACACTTGATTTGGAGGAAGAGGAATGGTTAACTGGAGTTATGTACCTCTTTCCATTTGAAAGAACCATTGAATCTGGGTTTTTAGAGGTGAGCACTCCCCTATACCTCTCTCAGGAGTGTTGGAGCTCCCTTATAGAGTATGAGGGAGAGTTATAACACTTAAAAACCCTTCTAGAGGAGCGCTATTGCTTTTTGGAGTGATGGCACCCCCTATACATGGCCATGGAGTGCTATAATGCTCTGACATCCCTTTTGATAGAGCGCTAGTTATTCTGGGCAGCAGTTGGTCTGTTGAGGAGAATAAGGTAAAGATATTTTCAATCTTGAAAGGCAGTTGGATTCGAACCCCTGGTCCAGTAATGATCTTAGGGAAAATCCCTGACTCAAGGAGGAGAATCCTCAACTTACCCTAAATATATCTCAAGTGGTTGGGCCTCTCTAAACCTATATAATCAGGCTCTCTCATGGTGAAAAGGAGGAAGAATTAGAGGCATGAAACCTATGATCTCATAGGAAACACACAGTGAACTGGAGGAGAGTAATCAGTGAAGTTGTTGTCATCTTGATCGTGGATATTTTGAGCAAGGGTTAGACAAAGAGGATTTGACGAAGCTGTTGCATTCGCATCTATGGTTGTAAGTTTCTTTCGTTATTGGTCTCATCAATATAAAATTCTTGGCATGTTTCTTTCTAGTTTGTGCTTAATCTCACATGAACTTGTCTCTAATAGATAGGTCTATTTTGAGCTAATATCAGTAGAGTAGGAAGTGTTTGTACTATTGTTTTTCTACAAGGCTTATCGAGGAGTGAAAGATTGGAGCTCAACTCGGAGCGTGCAAGGACAAACACTGGTAAAAGGTACATATTTCCTTCTTCCTCTTCATGCATTAGTTTGTGTAGACCTAAAAGTAAGTCAATGTCCATGATAAGCGTCTTCTATCTTAAGAGTTAAGAGTCTAGCTCTCAAGAGGAGATCTACCTGTCCGCAGGGAGATTTTCCTTCAACACTTGGCTAATGTGTGAAATGCAACAGTATCTACCTCTGACATTTTTCAATGCACAAAAACACTACCTCATACACCAAGTTGAGGAGATTGAATTGTGTGGACCAATACACACAAGGTCAATGTGGATGGTGGAGAGGCACCTGAAATCACTAAAGGCTTTGGTTAGACAAAGAGCATGCCCTGAGGGTTCTATGGTGGAGGGATACATGCTATATCAATCGATGTTGTATATTAGTCAATATCTTCCTAAATTAGCCGCAAATATGCATGTGGATCGCATTTGGGTTGTGAACTCCATTAAAATTTTTGAAGGGGAGCACCTGTTGGGGAAAGGTAGAATGACGAAAGTGAAAGGTAATTAGGTTTATAATACATCTGACTTTTCCTTTTTATGTGTATCGTACTTATTTAATTTTTATGTTTTCATCAATTATTAATATTGTATACCTTTCTAACTAACATATGTTGGTGAATTATGATTTTCTGATACAGTTGGTCGAGAGTGGGATGCACTACATATATACATTGCAAACAATCTTGACTGGATGAAGGTATGGATTGATAGATGCATACAATGTGAAGGTAGGTTATGATGGGAAGGGTTGTCTACATTGGTTATAGAAGCTCATCGTAATGGAGATACCAATCTTACGCAGCAGGAAATTGATTTAGCAAATGGTTTGAAAGATAAACAGGCAAGCATGCTATTCATCCAATATAATTTCATTATGTTATTTCATAATTAATTATTAATGTTAGTGTCAATGCGTTTTTCCCATCCATACATTACAAGTTACGTGAAATATGTTTTATGTGTCTGGCATATTGCAATTCAAACATCACAAGGCTATGTGGTGCAATGGTCGTAAATTTCGCATCAAAAAGTTGGACGAAAAGATGAAAACTTCTGATTGTGGGATAACTGTAGTCTTTGAGGTCACTATTGTTTTCTGTAGAAGTGATAGACGTCCCGAAGTCTCTGAAAATCGATACTATGGGTATTTGGAGGACATACTTGAGTGTGACTTTAAATCCTTTAAAATATTTTTGTTTGACGTCAAATGGTATAGGCTACGAATGAATGAACGTGATCCTGATAGAACTGTTATTCTACATGATAACGGATTTACCATGGTTAATACAAGGTCATTTGAGCCAGGAACAAATCATTATGTTCTTCCAAGCCAATGTGAACAATTCTTCTACTCATAGGTTCCAGGTAAAGCAGGTTGGTCATTTGTTGTTAGGTATGATCCAAGAGGAAGGCCAGTAAAGTATAATATTGTAGTGGAAGAAAATGATCTTGAAGAAGAAGATGATGCAGAGGAACAAGTAGCTGATGTAGCTGATGTCTCAGATGAAGAACCTGAAGGAGATGAACCAAATGTACTAGTAGGAGGTAATGTAGATCTTGATGATGATATCCATGATGAAGATATATTTCTTGGAAATGAGTACATTGATGATGATGTTGATACGGTTAATCCTTACAACACCTTATATGAAGAAGATGATATGGATGTCCAATTCAACGAATATGATCAAGTAGAAGATTGATGAATGTATTGAAATGTTGAAATATTGTATATATAAGGTTAGAAGAGAAGGGAAAGTGGGCACAAGTGGCAAGGGAAAGATTAACTTGGAGACACTTTCTATTCATTTGAGTACACTACGTCAACCAAGGACAATACAAATCATGTAAATGAGGTACGTATTCTTTACTTATTATTTATTATGTTTCTTGTTCAAAAAGTTCTAAAAGAAGTACATATCTCAAACCACTACACATGACCTCTTGAATTGATCTCGTGCCTTAGAATGTAACAAGATTAGTTGATGTAGGAAAGAGTCTTTGTGATTATGAAGAGTACACTCTAACCTTTGTTGGAGGTTCTTTAATCGAAATGGAGAAAAAATTAGACTGATAGTAATATGGTAAGGAAAAAGGTTTGGTGTAGTACTCCATATGATACACAATAGATGGATGAGTAACCTCAGGGGTTTTAGCTTCAACTTCCTCATCATAAATTTCCTTTGAAATGACCATAAAGAGTTTTTTTCTTGGTGGTACGATGTCATTAAATCTTCTAGGTGTGTTGAGGCCTCCACCATTTGGTCATCCAAAACCCTTAACCCTGATTGCAATTACCAATTTTCCTTACATTATGGATTCCATTATAGTCCCAATCCTTTATTAATGCCTTCTTCTTGGACTATCATCCTTTGATATGGATATGAATATATGAATAGCAACATCAATGTTTGATTGCTCATCATCCATTAATAATTACTAATATAAGAAAGCATTATGATTACCTTTACTAACATGAGATATTAATAATACATATAAAGTTTCATTTTTGTGTATATGATCATATTCATTAATATATTAATATAATTTATTTCATAAATTATAAATATTTATAATTACCTGCATATTGTATGTTATAACTAATATTTAATATTGGAGAATTATGTTTTTTTGATTCAGTTGCTCAAG
>ML860294.1:8793-24890 GCA_009831015.1 Picea engelmannii
CACACTCCATAAACATTCTCTCTTTTCCTTAAGACATGTACACTCATTAATACCTTCTTTCTTTCTTAGTCTTCTTGATTGGAGGTTGTTCCATCCATTCTTTCTTTCTCAGTCTTCTCGATTGGAGGTTGTTCCATCCTGTTCAAAAACACAAGGATTCCAATAGAGGATGAACACCTTCAATAACCACTCACATAAACAGATCAAAGATCAACACACCGATGTTTTCACATGGTAAAACCCCTACGGGGAAACATCCATGGCACCAACCAATGCGACCACTTGGAGCAGTTTATTAATGCAAAATAAAAAGATTACAAAGATATTTTCTCACAATCGATCATCGACAAATGAATCTCCATGCTCTTTAAATAGAGATCATGGACCAATTGGGTGTTAATCCACAGATCAATGGTTGTTAAGATCGAGGAGAGTATGAACCATCGGATCACTCTATCTCAGGAATATATCGTGACCGTCGGATTTCCTAACTACAAATGAATACTAATGCATACTAGAAAAACAAACTAATAAACACACTTTTACCTAACGACACATTAGACCAAGTAGATATTAACTAACTCTTAAGTGTTTAAATATCCTAACATCCCCCCTTAAGAACAACTTGGGATAGGATTGAAGGATTTACAATGGTGACATGATAGGAGAAGGAAGGAGCCATTAGAGCCTATCCCCCCTTAATGACAAATTCCTGAACTCCTAACATAGATCGAAGTTTGGAAAACTTCGCTTCTATAGGAGACTTTGTGAAAATGTATGCAACTTGATCTTTTGTAGGGAAAAATAACACTTCAATAACTTGATCATGAATGAGGTTTTCGATGAAGTGCATGTGTAGCTCGATGTGTTTTCTACGTTGATGTTGAACTAGGTCTTTGGAAAGCTTAATGGCACCTTGATTATTGCACCAAAGGCTGGTCGGATGTTGTTGCTGGAATCCAAACTCTGAAAGGATATGTCGAATCCACAAGACTTCCTAACTTCCATTTACCACTACTTGGCACTCCGCTTCTACTAAAGAAAGATCAATAGCCTATTGTTTCTTACAGGCCCAAGTGATAGGTCCTAAACCAAGGCTGAAAACATAACCTACAGTAGACTTTCGATCATCAGGGTCATCGACCCAATCTGAATCAGTGAAACCAACCAATAAAGGAGCCCCCCCTAAACTGTAATGTATCCCAAACTAAAATGTACCACGAACATAGCGAAGTATCCTTTTAGTTTCTTTACAATGGATTTCATGGGGTGTTTGCATATACCGGGCGACAAGACCAACATCAAAGGAAAGATCAGGATGAGTATGAGTCAAGTATAAGAGGCTACCAACTAACTGACGGTACATGGTGGCATCAACTTCAAGAGAAGTACAGGTGGCAATAAGCTTGAGTCCATATTAGAAGGGAGAAGGGGTTGGTTTACAATCGTCCATGTGAAAGCGACGAAGAAGGTCACAAGCATACTTAGACTAGGAAAGAAAAATTCCTGCATTGGTTTGCAAAACTTGGAGACCAAGGAAATAGTGCAAAAAACCTAAGTATGTCCTTTCAAATTTCTTCTTAAGACTAGTTTTCACATGTTTTAAAAGTTTTGAGTCACTACTAGTAAGGATAAGGTTATCAACATAAAGGACCAGGATTATGAGATGGATTTCTACTTTTTTGGTATAGACATTAGGATCAGAATGGCATCTAGATAATCTAGTGGCAATAAGAAATCTATCCATTTTGGCATACTAAGCTCAGGGATCTTTCTTGAGACCATAAAGATATTTCATAAGGCGAAAAACAAGGCTAGAGTCATTCTGGACATAGCCAAGGGGTTGTTCCATGTAGATTTCTTCTTGCAAATCTCTGTGCAAGAAGGCAAATTTAAAATCCATTTGATGGACCTCCCATTTATGTGAGGCAACAAGGGCAAGAACAAGGCGGATGGAATTCATTTTGGCTACACGGGCAAAGGTTTCATTATAGTCAATTCCTTCAACTTGGGAAAATCCTTTGGCAACTAACCAAGCCTTGTGTCTTTCAACACTTCCATCTGATACATACTTAGTTCTGTAGACCCATTTACATATGACAAGTTTTCTTCCTTTTGCAATAGGTGGATCAAACACCCCTTCTCCACAAGGGTTGCACGACCTCCTAATCTTAGGATCTTCTCAAGACTGAACGAAAACAGTCTTTGATTCCCTGCTGGAACCTTTTAGAAACAATCCACAGGTATTTGTAAACTTTCACCTGTATGCTCAAGTGCTAAAACACCAGTCTCGTCCACGTGGCCACACCTTGTGACCACACGCCTAACTAGAAAGGCACGTCATGATTTCACGTGTCGACAATATGAGTAAATCGACTCTCTGTTTTTCAAACTATTGAGTCCCGAAATGATGACAGGGGATTAGTTCGTGCTAGCTCCTCCCTTTACTTTCGCCATATGACCTATGGATATGACCTGGGGCTAAACCTTTCAAGCATGTCGGGATTTTGGAACTTGCAAAATTCTGATGTGGTTCGCCTCCATTCTCCCGATCCTCTGATATCTAAAATTTCAAAATTTTGGAGCACCAAATCAACGATTACCAACAACTCTTCAACCAACGACTATGATTAAGTCGTAATTTCTTGTTTCATGAGTTTTCACAATCTTCTACCTCCAACTTCTCGATTCACGAATTAGAGAAATACTAATCTGTCGTCACGTATCCTTCCTCGATGAACGACCATGATCATTTCGTGAATTTGGATTTCATGAATTCTTCATGACTCCACCTTTTGACCTTTTTCACCTTGCAAGTCAATGAAACATTGCTCTCTTGCCACGTGTCCCTTCAACGAACGGTCCTGATGATTTTGGAATTTCGCGATTTAGTGTTTCACGAATTTCACTCGGCTTCTATCAAATTCGTTAACCTTGCAAAATTTTGATGACTCCTCGCAACTAACCAGTGCGTTACTTCTCCGAGATCTAACGACTTGAAAGGTTTCGACTCTTTCTTAATGGATCTTGACCCTTGATCTTATCCAAACTTCAAAATCATTTTATGAAGGGTTTCTCCCACTCAATATTATGTGCTTGTTCCTCTTTCGAACTTCAATCCTTTAGAACTTAGAAGTTTTTTTTTTCTAAGTTTCTCCTCTCGTGATTTAAGACTGCTACTCCTCCTGAGCTTCTGGTAAATGAAGTTTAAATCTTGCCCTCCACATACTTTCACTCTGCGTCTTCTTCAAAAGACGTTATGACGCCCTCCTGACATACTGTGTGTTCAATCTCCTGAGCGTTCAAACTTTAACACAAGTTTGTTCTTATGCGCACTCACACTCGATATGCACACTCTGCATATGAAATATCCCTGCTATCTCTTCTGATATTTTAACTCAAAAAAGACTTCTTCACGTGCACTCCTTGCGCTCTTCATGCACTCCTTGCATAATCTTACAGAAGAGAAATAATTGAATTCATTCAACTATCCATTCATACACTATGAACATCATTTGTTCACATACATAATAACACAGTCAAAATTGTAACAGTATCACACCGTGTATGTGAGTCAATTTTCTCTTTTCTATTCATTTAGAAGAAAATGAAATTTCAGTCGGTTTCCCTTTACTTTATTACAAAAAAACTTGTCTGAGGACCTAGAGCTTCCTTGCTCTTCTCCCTCCAATCTAAATACTATTACATCTTGTTCAGGAAGTTACCTACTAAATTAATTCAAACTAATGACTAATCACACTAAGATCCCACACCTGTAATACATTTATAGTCGTGTAAGGATTTACATTCGGTGCTGTCATTTCAAATGGTGGACCGACTTTATAGACTATTAAATTTAATTAATGACAAAACCAAAAAAATCCATCGCCACTAAGCTAGTTGAAGGGTTGGTTCATCTCCTTCAATGTGTTGAGGTGTCGATTTTGATTCCACGTCTGCTCCTTTTTTATGTGGCTGTGATGCTCCTCCATCATACTCCTTTGTACAAAATATCATAGACTCCTATCCATGAGCTCTCGTACTGTTTTTCCATGTTTTAAAATATCACGTTCAGTTACCCGACTTGAATCTTCCACTGGGCGATCTTTGCATTTCACTAAGTATTTTGGATACATCTTTCTTCTAGTTTTCCTTCCAACTCTTTGTTCTAAAATTTTCTCCATCTGAGGTTTTCCTACATTAGGCATCTGTTCTTCCCACTAAATTTCTTCCTGATCATCCAATTTTCTCGTGCCATTTCTGTTATAAGGATATAAATCTACAAAATTGAATATCGGTGATATCCCAACATTGTCCGGCAACTCTATCTCATAATCATTTGCTGCAAGTTTTCTAAGGATATTGCATGGTCCTATCTTCTTCATCTTCAACTTATTATGTGTTCCTCTGGGAAACCTCTCCTTCCTCAAATGAGATAAAACTTCATCTCCCACTTCAAATTGAAATTCCCTTCTTTTCTGATCAACTCTGTCCTTATTCTTTTGATTACAATCCTGTAGCTGCCTCTTAACTTGATTATGATGTCTTTGCATTTCTGTAGAAAAATATTCTGCTCCAGTGCTCCTGAATTCATCTTGTTTCAATTCTCTCAATTCTGCAACTCCTCTTGGTTGTCTTCCATATACTATCTCCAATGGAATTTTTCCAGAGCTCCTATTAACTAAATTCTTAAATGCAAATTCTTTCGGTGCCAGAATCAGATCCCACTGACGACCTTGTTCAGTGACTAAAGTCCTTAACAAATTTCCCAGACTCCTATTCACCACTTCAGTCTGTCCTTCTATCTGAGGGTGATATGATAAACTAAAAGATAAATTAGTTCCAGCGCCTTCCATAGAGTCCTCCAAATGTGTTCCACAAACTTAGTATCCTTGTCTGAAACTATGCTTCTGGGTAATCCATGTAACCTCACAATTTCTCTAAAAAACAAATTGGTTGTGTGTAACATCATTTTTTTTTTGGCATGGGATGAAATGTGCCATCTTTGAAAATCTATCAACCACAACAAATATGGAATCACTTCCCTTCTGGGTTCTAGGTAATCCCAATACAAAATCCATACTAATTGCATCCCAAGGCCTTTCTAGAATAGGCAATGGCTGATACAAACTAGTATTTTGTCTCTTCTATTTTGCATGTTGACAAATCTTACATCAGTCTACAAATGTTTTCACATCTACCCTCATACTTGGCAATTAATACAAACTACTCAACTGCGCGATTTTTTTGTCATGACCAAAATGTCCAGCTAAACCTCCACTATGTTTTTCCTTCAACAAATTATCTTTCATTGAACATCTTGGTATGCACAATTTGCTTCCTTTAAACAAAAATCCATCCTGGATTAAATATTCTGACCATGAGTTGTTATTCCTCAACAAATTATTTCCATATGCTTCGTAAGCCTCCTTAAAATTTGAATCTTCTTGATACATTTCCTTAAGGTGCTCAAACCCTAAGGTCTTCAGTTGAAATTCCTGTATAACCAAACTTCTCCTACTCAAAGGATCTGCAACTTTATTAGCACTTCCATAAATATGTTTAATGACAAAAGTAAAATTCTACATGAATTCTACCCACTTACCATGTCTCCGATTCAACTTCTTTTGCCTAGTAATAAATCACAAAGCTTGACTATCACTATACAAGACAAACTCTTTTGGAAATAAATAATGTCTCCATTTTTTCAAAGCTTGAATCACTGCATAAAAATTCCTTGTCATATGTAGAATATTTCTCCTTAGCATCATTCAACTTCTCACTGAAATAAGAAACTGGCCTATTATCTTGACTCAAAACTGCCCCGATGGCTATCCCACTTGCATCACACCTCACCTGGAATGTCTTTCCAAAATTTGGTAAAACTAGAACTGGTTGTTCTCTTATCTTCTTTTTCAACACTCTAAATATTTTCTTAGCCTCCTCTGTTCAATTAAAAGACTTGTGTTTCTTCTTCATAGTGTCCATCATGGGTGCACATATACCACTAAATTTTTTAATAATTTTTCTATAAAAAATTGCTAAACCATGAAAACTTCTCACCTCAAATATGCTTTTGGGTGACGACCATTATTTGATTACTCTCACCTTTTCTGGATCCATATTCAAYTCATTTGAAGAGATCAMAAAACCCAAATATATGATCTCTGTCTTCATAAAATAACTTTTCRTCAAATTTATTAACAACTTTTCTTGCTGCAATTTTCTCATCACTAATGTCAAGTGCTTTAAATGTTCTTCCTCTGTTTTGATGAAAACTAATATATCATCCCGATACACAATAAAAAATTTACCTATGAAGTCCTTCAGTACTTCATTCATCAACCTCATAAATGTACTTGGAGCATTTGTCAATCCAAATGGCATGATGAACCATTCATATGAAACTTCATTTGTCTTGAATGTTGTTTTCCATTCATCTCCCTCTCTCATTATTATCTGATGATATCCACTTTTCAAGTCCATTTTTGAAAAATAGATTTCTCCACTCAAGCAATCCATCAAGTCATCCATCGTGGGTAAAGGAAATCTATAACTGATGGTAATCTTGTTGATATTTCTAGAATCTGTACACATTCTCCATCCTCCATCCTTCTTTGGACTTAATACAGTTGGCATTGCACATGGGCTTAGAGTTTCCCTGACTAAATGTTTATCCAACAACTCTTGAACTTGCTTCTTAACTTCTTCCTTCTCTCGAGGTGTCAACGTATACGATGATTTGATTCTAAAACTGGCTTCTGGAATCAAGTCAATATGATGGCTAATACTCCTAATAGGTGGTAATGAGTGAGGCAACTCATCCACTACTATATCAACAAAATTCTCCAACAATTCTTGAATTTCTTCAGGTAAATCATCCATAGAAGTATTGGTAAGGATAACTCTCGGCTTCCTTACTACAACAAATTGAATTTCTTGATCTTTCTTGATATCCTTCAAGAGTTCCTTCCCACTCATGAGAAGCATTCTTGTGATGGCTTCTTCCTTTTCTTTCTTCTCTTCTATTGGCGGTAACATGTGGGTTCTACCATTCTTTTCCAGAGTATAATTATTTTTCCTCCCATCATGAATAACATTCCTATCAAACTTCCATGGTCTCCCCAACAAAATATGACAAACATCCATGGTAATTACATCACAAAGAATTTCATCTTTATAGCCTCCTATTTTAAATTCAACTTTGCATTGTTGACTTACCATTACTTGATGTCATTTCTGCAACCATGATACTTTGTATGGAATTGGGTGTGTAGTTGTCTCTAGATCTAGCTTCTCCACCATCTTCATTGATACTAAATTATGAGTGCTCCCACTATCTATAATCATCTTGAAAACTTTATCCTTTGTTTTACAAGCAGTTCTGAACAACCTCGTTCGCTGAACTGAGTCTTCTATTTCTTTCTCTAGATTTAGAAGAACTTTCCTCATCATAAGATTTTTTCCTCCTTCTGATGCCTCTGCTTCCACATTCTTTTGGGATTCAAAAATGTGTGCTTCTCCTCCTCATTCTCTCTTCCTCTCGATACATTCCCAAGACATATGTCCTGCCTTTCCACAGGCATAACATTTAACTCCACCTCCTCTACTTCTTCCTCTTCCTCGAGGAAAATATTTTTTCCCACCAAACAGTCTTCTTTGAGAACTTCCTCCTCTTTCAAAGTGACCATATGGTTTCTCATTCTCATTATTAGCTTTTGGTACCTTATCATAGACAAATCCCTTACCTCTATTTAAGCCTTTGCTTCTATTCCACTGGCTCTAGTTTCTGGCCAAATTTTCTTCTGCCTTTAGTGCAATCTGATAAGCATCTTCCACTTTCATCACAGTCATCATACTGATTTCATCCTGAATTTCATACCTCAAACCATTTATATACCTGGAAAATTTTTCATCATCCATCTCTCTTTGTCCAGTCCTAATATTCATCCTATAAAATTCCTCTGTATACTCTTTCACCGTCATACCCCTCTGTCTCAGGTTCTGCAACTTTATGAACAACTCTATCTGATAATACCTAGGTATGAATTTAGCCTTCAGTTTGGCTACCATCCTATCCCAATTCTTTATCTTCTGTTTTCCTTTTCTCCTCCTTTCTACCTGTAGTTCGTCCCACCACAATGTTGCATGTCCTTTTAGCCTCGTGACAACATGTCTCACCTTTCTTCCTTCCTCGACCTCTTCATAGTCAAAATACTTATTAAGGGACCTTATCTAGTCTAGTAATTCTTCGGCATCCAAATTACCTTCATAGATTGGGACATCCATCTTTTCTCTAGATCCCAACTTCACAAAAAATTTCAATAAGCGTTCTTCGACCGCATCTTCCCCTATCATTTCTTGAACTTCTATTTCTTCACTTTCTGCATCACTAACATCTCCAGTGGTAGATGTTCTCTTTTTCATTGCTTCCATCGCTTCCAACATTGCGCGAAGTTCTCTTACTTCTCTTCCTACAACACAGTTTTCTATAGGTGGTCCTATGTGTACTCTCGACGACATCGTTTCAACTATTCCTAACACATTGAGTTCAACTTCAAACATTTTTTTTCAGGCTCTGATACCACTTGGTGGAGACCCCCCTTCTCCACAGGGGTTGCACAACCTCTTGGTCTTAGTATATTCTCAAGATTGAACAAAAAAAGTATTTGATTCCTTGTTGGAACCTTTCAACAACAATCCATAGGTCTTTGCAAACTTCCTACCTTTTGATCAAGTGCTAAAAGACCATTATCCTCCACGTGACCACACCTTGTGACCACATGCCTAACTGGAAAGGTGTGTTGGCAATACGAGTAAATCAACTCTCTGTTCTTCAAACTCTTGAGTCCTAAAATTATGACATGGGCTTAGTTAGTGCTATTTGTTCCCTTTTGTTTCTCCATATGACCTCTGGCTATAACCTGGGGCTAAACCTTCCGAGGTCGTTAGGATTTTGCGACTCACAAACTTCCGATGCAGTTCATCTCTGTTCTCTCGATCCTCTGATATCCGAAATTGAAAAATTTCAGAGCACCAAATCAACGGTCACCAATAACTCTTCAACCTATGGCTATGATTAAGTCGTGATTTCATGTTTCGAGATTTTTCGCAATCTTCTACCTCCAACTTCTCGATTCACGAATTAGTGAAATACTAATATGTCGCCATGTATCCTTCCTCGATTAACGACCACAATCATTTCACGAATTTGGATTTCGTGAATTCTTCACGACTCCACCTTTTGACCTTTTTTACCCTGCAAGTCAGCGAAACGTTGCTCTCTTACCACGTATCCCTTCAACGAATGGTCTCGATGATTTTGGGATTTTTTGATTCGGGGTTTTGCAAATTTCACTCCACTTCTATCAAATTCATTAACCTTGTGAAATTCTGATGACTCCTCACAACTAACCAGTGCGTTACTTCTCCGAGATCTAACAACGTGAAAGATTTCATCTCTTTCTGAATGGATCTTGACCCTCGATCTTATCCAACCTTCAAATTCCTTTTCTGAAGGGTTTCTCCTACTCAATATTCTATGCTTGTTCCTCTTTCGAACTTCAATCCTTTAGAACTTATAAGTTTTTTTTTCTTATTTTCTCCTCTTGAGATTTAAGACCGCTACTCCTCCTGAGCTTCGAATAAATGAAGTTTAAATCTCGCCCTGCACACTTGCACTCTGCATCTTCTTCAAAATACATCTTGACATCCTCCTGGTATACTCTGTGTTCAATCTTCTGAGCGTTCAAACTTTAACATAAGTTTGTTCTTATGCACACTCCTTACGCTCAATATGCACACTCTGCATACGAAATATCCCTGCTATCTCTTCTAAGGTTTTAAGTCAAAAAACACTTCTTCACACACACTCCTTGTGCTCTGCATGCACTCCTTGCATAATCTTATAGAAGATAAACAATAGAATTCATTCAACTATCCATTCATACACTATGAACATCATTCATTCACAAACATAATAACACAGTCAAAATTGTAACAGTATCACATTATGTATGTGGGTCAATTTTCTCTATTCTATTCATTCAGAAGAAAATGAAATTTCAGTCGGTTTCCCTTTACACTATTACAAGAAAACTTGTCTGAGGACCCAGAGCTTCCTCACTCTTATCTCTCCAATCTAAATACTATTACATCTTGTTCAGGTGGTTACCTACTAAATTAATGCAACCTAATGACTAATCAGGCTAATATCCCACACCTGTAATACATTTACAGTCATGTAAGTATTTACATTAGGTGTCGTCATTTCAAATGGTGGCCCGAATTTACAGACTATTAAATTTAATTAATGAAAAAACCAAAAAACTCCATCACCACTAAGCTAGTTGAAGGGTCGGTTTGGCTCCTTCGATGTGTTGAGGTGTCAATTTTGATTCCATGTTTGGTCCTTTTTGATGTGACTGTGATGCTCCTGTATCAATAGGTACAATATCCCAACTATCATTTTTCATTAAAGAACGATACTATTCATGCATTGTTGTATCCCAATCTAGATGTCCCGAAGCTTTTGCAAATGTCTCTAGATCATGAGTTTCTAAAACTTGAGCCAAAAGAAAAGAGGCTCGCTGGAACTGTGAATGTGTTCGACGCTAATCTGAAGGATCGCCGACAAGATCACTAGTTGCTTCTTTGTTGAACGGGCCCATCTAGGAAGTAGGGGAGATGGTTCTAGTTCAGGTTCAAAGGACTCATCAGGAGGAAGGTGAACAAGTGGAGGTGGATTGTCATCCTCACTGTCATCATCTGAAGAAGAAACCAAAATAAAAGAAGGAACAAACATCGAAGATGGCTCACAGGCCAGAGAAGGCACAACTGCCAAATTGGGATCATAGGACAAAGAAGGAACACACATCAAATTAGGCTTGCAGGCCAAGAGATTTTCATCAAATTTAACATCTCTTCTAATAATAATTTCATTACAATGTGTTTGAAGAAGTCTATAACCTTTGACATCTTCAGAATGACCAACAAATATACACTTCTCACTTTTAGGATGCAATGCTTTCCTTTTCTCATCAGGAATGTGAGCCCATGTTATACTGCCAAATACATGGAAGTGACTTAGATCTGGTTTAATTTTAATCCAAGATTCTTCTAGTGCTATATTTTTAAGAGCCTTTGTGGGAGTCAATTTACTATGTAATTTGCACAGTTGATGGCTTCCACCCAATACTTTAGACTTAATCCCTTAGATTGTATCATACAATTAGCCATTTCTTTTAATGTGCAGTTCTTTCTCTCAACAACACCATTTTGTATTGTTCACATATTCGCCTGTAACATCCCTCTCTTGCGCACATTGAGAAAACTTATTCTTTAAGGACACTTTCTTGCAAGTGATCCAGATTATTATACTATTGGCCATTTGATTATGATTATGAGGCATTATGGATATGATGATATGTTATTTTGTGTATTTACATAGACAAGTGCTATTGACTGGGTTCTCCTGAGTGCGCAGGACTTTGTACCTCGAGGATGTAGAGGCATCGATGAAACCTCTTGGACTTTGGATCGACTTAGGGAGTGGACTATTGGGTTCTGATTATTGTTGATATCACATATGTACATCTTATTAGATGTTATGATGATTGATTTTTATTGTTGACATGATTCATTGATGATGCAAGTTGACGATAGCTTGTCGACCAGACTCACATGTGGAGTAGAGGGGTCACACACGACAACCAGAGATTTTGAGGGAGAGGTGTGGAAAGAAGCCCTACCACAACCTACTAGCACTCCCACTATGGCTCGAACTGGAGGTTAACGATTACTTAGTTTGAGAAGACCCACGATTTCGTGAGGGCAGACTGCGACAGTCGCTCACGATGATTCTAAGGGGCACACAATAAGGCATGGGCCTTATTCCTTAGAGGCCTTTAGTATCCCACAAGATCACCTGAAGAAGTATTGAATCCAAGGGTTTTTTATGTCTACCAAGTCATTCAATAGGCAAGAGGCACCCTTGGAGCACGTAGTGCGACTTGAAGGACAATTCGGACAAGGAAAATGGAAAGAAGCGAGTGACACCCTTGGAGCACGTAGTGCGTCTTGAAGGGAACGTCGTGCAAGGAAAAAAAAAAGAGGCGAGTGGCACTGTAAAATAACCAACCACCCACAGGACGTGGTATGCTACCTTCAAGCCCACCCTTGGACTTCATACTCTTACCGATTCCTTATTTGATTAATAAGAATGCATACGATACAATGTTTAGCGACATGCACAACAATATCCAACAAGCATGCATAATATAAGATTTAGTTAAACGATAATAAAATCCATAGCGTAATACATTCATACACAGATAATAATATCACAACAGAGAGCACTTATCTTTATAAAAAGGTGACACCAACTGGCTACAGACCAAGGACGTTCCACCTAACCGTAGACACCACTGCTCCAAATCTCAATAGCAGTTTCACCCCCGAGTGAGGGCTATGAATCCAAAAGGATGGTTCCAGAGTGTACTTGGGATCCCAAACCAGTAAAATCTCAATATATCACAGGTTTCCCAACACCCACAACAATCCAAGTACCCATCTCTCTTCTACCCAGCTTGTAATGCCCAAGAAAATGGACCTCCACCCTTCTCTGCCACGTAGTCCCTTAGGCGGTCCTTCTCCTTTTTCCAGGGCCTCCAACACAACTGGTCTAAAATATCAATGTTGGAAATCTCATAACTCACATTTTTGAGAAAAATAGGGCACAAGACAACGCATCTCAGACATGCAAGCCCCAGGTCATGGTTGGATTGCACCAGCGACCATTACAACCAACTATCCCGTGGACAATTCTCAATAGTTCCTTTCCCTTTTCCAAGCCAAGACGCAGGTGGAGATGGATAAATGAATGGGTAAGTGAGTGCATGGAAGGGAATGAGGGAAAGAATGGTATGAATGCAGGAGTGAAGGAGAGGACGAGCCAACGACCAACCCCACAATCAGACTAGGGATGGGTTTAAGTATTTTCATGGGGAATCAAGAACCTATTGGCCTTCCCCAAGAATCTCATGTAACCAATCCCCTCCCTTAGGAAAAAATGGTAATTAACATAGGAATAAACATTTATTCCCTTAATCCCCCTCTCTTGTGGAATCATAGCCCCCTATAACTCTAGTCCTTGTTCGTCTAGAAGCCAGTGATGTGTTTATTATTAATAATGATCAAAACATTACATTTCTTGGGAATAATGGCCCTTTAATAATTGTTTGGGAACTCAGGCCTCTCATCCTTGTAACAATACATTATTCAAAATGGGGGTTTGAAACCCAGGGTGTTACATCTGATCCCCCTTATCTTGGCACTTTCCTCAGTGCATATACAAAATAGAGATCAAAATCTCAAATTTATTCAAAAAGTTGTGGGTATTCTTCTCGCATGGCATATTCATTCTCCCAGGTAGAATCTTCAGAATTGTAGCAGGTCCACTGAACTTTTACTAGCTCTATAGCTTGATTTGGAGCATTTTTACCTTTCTGTCCAATACCCGCACTGGCTGAACCTGGAATTCTCTCCCCATCTCTACCTGAATTAGATGCCAATCAATAACATGATTAGGGTCATGTACATATTTCTTTAGTAAAGATACATGAAACACATTATGCACATTCATGGAAGTAGGCAATGAAAGCATGTATGCAATTGGCCTGATTCTGTCCAATATTTCAAATGGACCACAGAATCTGGCTACCAGCTTTGTACAACTACCCAAGTTCAAGGACATTTTCTTGGGATTCCATTTCAAAAGTACATGCTCCCCTACTTTAAATTCTCTAGCTATCCTGTTCTTGTCTGCATAAAAATTTTGTCTGTCTTGAGTTGCCTTTAAATTCTACCTGATCTTAATCACCTGGTCTTAGCAACTCCGACCCAAGTACCACTCTATCTATTGGGTTGTCCCAGCTTACTGGAGTATCACATTTCCTACCATACAAGGATTCAAATGGGATCATTCTTAATGAAGCTTGATACCCATTATTATATGCAAACTCAACCAAGTGTAAGTAATCTTCCCACTTATATGGCTTATCCATCACATGCATCCTCAACATATCTTCAATTATTTGATTGACCCTCTCTGTTTTCCAATCTTTCTGGGGATGATATACAGTGCTAAAGTTTAGATTTGTTCCAAATCCTTTAAACAATCCCCTCCATAAATTGGAGGTAAACTTTGTATCTTTGTTCGAGACAATTGTCCTAGGTATCCCATGCAACCTAGCAATTTCCTTCATGAAAATTTCTGCAATATTAGCCATTGTATGCATTGTCTTCACAGGCACAAAATGAACAGACTTTGTTATTTTTTCACCCACCACCATGATTGAATCATGTTGCTTATTCATTCTTGGTAATCCTATGATGAAATCCATGGTGATCACTTCCCATTTCTTCTCTGGAATAGGCAATGGATGCAGCAACCCCGTTGGGTTCCTATGCTCAGCCTTCACCTTCTGACATTCCATACATCGAGCGATGTAATCAAAAACATACTTCTTCATTCCCTACCAAAAGAACTAGCTTCTTACTACTGTAATTGTTTTCTGGTAACCGGGATGTCCAACATAAGGAACATCATGCATTTCCTTCAATACCAAATTCCTCAGTTCTCCGTAACTAGGAACATAGATTCTATTTTTTATGCATGAGTAATCCATCTTCCTTTATCTCATACTCATTTATTTTTTGTTGTACATTTCCTTGTTGTAAGTTTTCCTTTACCTGTAGGTAATTCGGGTCTGTAACAAGACCATCTAAAATTCTTCTCTTCAAGTCTAACTAATGCATACTGACAGTAGTAGCATGCATGATATGCACTCTTCTACTAAGTGCATCAACAACTTTATTCTCCTTTCCCTTGATATGCTTGATATCAAAGTCATATTTACTCAAAAATTCCAACCATCTTGTTTTCCTGGCATTCAAGGTTGGTTGTTCAAAAAGATACTTTAGGCCAATGTGGTCTATCCTTAATTCAAATTTCTTCCTCATGAGATAATACCTCCACATCCTCAAGGTGTGAACAATGGCATCAAGTTCCAAGTCGTGGGTGGCATAGTTCCTCTCATGTTCCTTAATATTTTCGGACTCATATCCAATGACATGTCCATTTTTCATGAGGAATCCCCCAAGCCCTTCCCTACATGCATTTGTACATACCACACAAATTTCATTTGGGTCAACAATCTTTAACACTGGTGCACTAGTAAGTAATTCCTTCAACATATTAAAATTATTTTCACACTTGAGTGTCCATTCAAATTTAGTTCCCTTCTTTTGAAAAGAATTGATGGGATGAACAATCTTAGAGAACCCTACTATGAACCTTCTGTAGTAGCTAGCTAATCCCATAAAATATCTGACGTTTGACACATTTCTGGGTGTTGGCCATCCTCTAATGGCTTCGATCTTCTTTGGATCTACTACTATTCCTTACTCTGAAATAATGTGTCCCAAGTAATGGATCTGCTTTTGATAGAAATAACACTTAATCAAATTGGAATACAACTGATGTTCTCTCAGTACTTGAAATACCAGTCTTAAGTGATGTTCATGCTCCTCTTCAGAGTTAGAATAGATAAGTATGTCATCCAAGAATACTATGAGAAACTTATCCAAATAATTTCTGAATATGCCATTCATTAAGCACATGAAGATAGCTGGTGCATTGGTCAGTCCAAATGGCACCACTACAAATTCATAATGCCCATACCCGGTCCTAAAGGTTGTCTTGTGAATGTCTTCTTCCTTGATTCTTACCTGATGGTATCCTGCCCTTAGGTCAATCTTTGAGAATATTTTTTCTCCTCTTAGATGATCAAAGAGGTCATCGATTCGGGGTAGAGGATACTTGTTCTTTATAGTGTACTTGTTTAGGTGTCGGAAGTCAATACACAGCCTCAATGTTCCATCCTTCTTTCTGAAAAAAAGTAATGGTGCTCCCCAAGGTGAAACACTTGGGCGTATGTACCCTTTCTTCAACAATTCCTCCAACTGCATTTGTAATTCTTTTAACTCTGGTGTGCTCATTTTGTAAGGTGTTTTTGACACCAGGGAAACTCCTGACA
>ML860296.1:0-14409 GCA_009831015.1 Picea engelmannii
AAAAAGTGTGGACTCTCATTCAAAGGTTGCAGCAGGATTCCAGTGCATCAGATACATTTACATGGAAAAATGATTCACTATGGTACAAATATCACTTATATTTATGTAAGAACTCATAACTCAAACAAAAGGTACTATTGGAATTGCACACCTCTCTAGTAGGAGGGCACTTGGGATTTTTGAAAACCTACCATAGAGTCATGAAGGATTTTTTTTGTGATGGCCTTAAAATGAATGTTCAAAGGTTTGTGGTAGAATGTTTGGTTTTCAAACAAAATAAGGTGGAAACAATTAAGACCCTAGGTCTTTTACAACCATTATCCATCTCAAGTCAGCACTGGGACGATGTTTCCATGGATTTCATCATAGGTTTACCGAAGTCTGAAGGAAAGAGTGTCATCATGGTGATTGTTTATAGACTAACCAAGTATGCACACTTTTCTGCACTCTCTCATCCCTTAAAAGCTAGTACAGTTGCCACCACATTCATGGAGACAGTTCAAAATCTACATGGCAGCCCAAAGATTATTGTATGTGACAAAGATCCCATCTTCACTGGACATTTTCGGACAAAATTGTTTTCTTGTTTGGGTACTCAATTGGATCATAGCTCATCCTAGCATCCTCAATCTGATGGACAAACTGAGTTAGTGAACAAATGTCTAGAAGGATACCTTTGTTTCTTTGTCTATGATAAACAAACACAATGGTTCAAATGGTTACCCTTGGCAGAATGGCGGTATAACACTTCCTTTCATACTGCAACACAAATGACACCATTTATGGCACTTTATGGATACCACGCTCCTTCCATCATTTCTTTTCTAAAAGAAAAATCTAAAGTTCAAGCAGTGGAAGATCACATCGAGAATCAACAACAAGTTCTCCAAATATTAAAGGACAACCTAACCATGGCACAAAATCGCATGAAACAAAAAGTAGATCAACATCGTAGTGAAAGAAGTTTTGAAGTAGGGGATTGGGTGTTTTTAAGACTTCAACCATACAAATAGATGTCCCTCAAGCAATCCAAGAAGTATAATAAATTATCACCAAAGTACTATGGCCTTTATAAGGTGTTGCACTATGGCATACACATTGGAGTTTCCTGCATCTTCACGAGTAGACCCAATTTTCCATGTTTCATGCTTAAAAACGGTTATAGGAGACAAGATCCCAGTTCAAACTATATTGCTAGAACTTGACGAGGAAGGAAAAATCATATTGGAGCCTGAATCCATCACTGACATGAGAATTTTCTAGCTGAGGAATAGATCTATTTCAGATTATCTCATTAAATGAAGGAAACTACCAGCTGAAGATTCCACTTGGGAAGATGAGTCTTTTATACAGAAGCATCCGGAGTTACTTAAGCGTTGCGGACAACACTTTTCTCAAGGGGAGGGGCATGTTAAGCCCTAATATTGGCTCATTACCCCTTAATTGGGGCATATTACATTAGTAATGTTATTTTATTTATTTCGGATTTATTCCATTAGTTTTGATTATACCTCCTAGTCTCCTATATATACCAAGGAGACATTTTTATTTGGAATCATACTGTACTTGAAAATTTAAGGGGGATAAAATGAGGTTTCCCCCTCGAAGAGGCTTATTATATGAAATTATCTCTTTTTCAAGGAGTTGAGTACTTTTTCTGAGGTTTTTATATGCTATATTGATATTTGGTTCTTAACAGATGACAGTTGGAGTGGGCTATGCTTCTGTGTCTTCCAGAGTGTTTACCTCCCACCCTGTCTCGTTTGCAAATTTCTTGATATTTGGTTAGAGTACATGAGCATATGGGGAATTTTAATTCTTCGATCTCATCTCTGGAATAATCCCACACCGATCATAGTGCCAAGGGAAAATGGTTCCAAACTTCATCTCCTTTAGTAGCTTGTTTTCCTCTTCCCCAGTGGCTCGACTATTGCAGATAAAGGATCTTATCTGCCCTTTAATTCTAAACTGTTGTTTCTTCTTCAAATATACAAAATGTATGTCGTCTAAATTTATCATTTTCCTGATGTATTACAAGGAAAATACCCTCCAAGGAACATATCTGGCAAGTTTATAAGGATCCAACTCAGATCCATAAATTATGATTTCCATGTGATTCTGATATAGATACTAGTCTCCAGTCTTGGCGAGGTCTGAGAGGTGTAAAATTCTTTGGATCTCCTCATTTATCCTTGGCTCTTGTCTACTGTTGAGTATGCTTACCACTGGGTGGTAAAACTGCTTAATAAACTGCTTGAAACTAAACTCTGTGGAGCTTTTTCTGAGTAGCGAAGTCCAAGAAGTGACAGGCTGTGGTTTGTCGTCCTAGTCCGTTTTCTACATGGGGAAAGGGAACTTATTTGTTTGAAAGAATACAAACATGTAAGCAAGTATTGAAGAATATCGGAACATGCCCTCTGTGGGAAATTTGAAAAGCTTCTCATGCATGTTCTCAACTAGGAAACTATTATAGTTGAACTGGGTGGTGGCCTTTTCTTTAAAAAAGAAAATAGTTAGGAACCCCAAGATGGTCTTGTCCACCCATTCATCTGAGAAATAACCATGAAAACAACATAACAGTGAAATGATTTGGTTACCTTTTTTTGAAAACATGGAGGAATGGTAAGGGGGATTTTTCTTGGGGAATTGGGCATCTTGTGGGAGAAAAAGCTCAAAAATATTTGCTCTTTGGGGAAAAGACAGATTCTAGTACATTTTAGTTAGAAATTCAATGGTGAAAAGAGAGGGGGATTCTTCTTTGGATATTTTCATAATTTGGTCAATGGCCTTGGGTGTGATAGTGAAAAGGATTTCTCCAAACGATGAAACAATGGTTCTCTGATCGGGGAGGTAATGTGCCTAGAACTTGAGGGAGAACTTCGTAAAATGGTGTATTTGGGGAAACAGATACAGGGGGTGATTGGACTCCCAGAGCCCAATCTCGTCACTTTGATCCAGGAAATTTTCCCTAAACCATGAATGCAATTCAGCATAGTCGAATTCACACCTGGTCTCTGAGATCAAGTAGTCTTTGTCAACTAGCCAGATCTGATCGACATCAACAGGAGGAGGGAGGAAAGGATTTTTCTTGACCTCTGATTTCTTAGATTTTGGTGCCATCAATTTCCACTGGTACCTGCAAACTGAAACAAAAAATGTTAGTAGGTGATTGGCTTTATGTTGGTTACTAGCTGAAAATGGTAGGGGAAAAATAAACTATGGTATGTGGGAAAAGTGAAGAATCTGATAATGGAAAAGACAAGATTAAAATCGGGCGAATGGGTATCTGTTGGGTACGGGGGACAAGTCATCAAGCTAATAGATATGTTATCCAGTAATAAATGGCCAACAAATCACTTGAGATATGAGGTGGCAAGTAAAGGATGGGTGACAAGTGTGTCAGGATGATGTGGAGGGTGGTGACTGGAGGATAGGAGAATGGGATATGACATGTGACAGGTGAATGGAGGGGAAAAAACTGGCAGGGTAATGAGACGAGACTTACAAGAGGAGGTATTGGAGCATGACATCATGAGATGGCGAGATAGTGGATAATGACGTCATGAGGCGGTGGTGGTAAAGAAATGTCAGTATGGAAGTATGTTGGAGGGGACGTAATAATTAAATGGTTTAGGATGGAGGGGGTCTGACGTAGTGGATTTGCACCATGTTAGGATGGGGCCTGCTGGGAAAAACCGCCCATATCGGACCCCTGCCACCATTAAATATAGAACGGTCAAGGGGGTCCAAAAAATCTTGTCATTCGTCGATCTAAGTGCCAATAGATCAATCGTAGATCTATGTGACATTTTTAATCGCCATATCGGACCCCCCTACCATTAAATATAGAATGGTCAGAGGGGTCTAGAATCTCTTGTCGACCGTAGATCTATGTGCCGTGAGATTGTTCGTAGATCTAAGTGCACTTTTTAATTTCCAGACGTGAAACAAAATGTGCAACCAAAACTTAGGATAGTTCTTTTTGTGGGTTTTTGCATTGTTTCCCTTGCAAGTTGTCACCATGGGGTTAGGAAAAACACTTCAAACATCAAAATCATGACTTTTCATCAACCATCGTACATATTTTATCAAAGGAAAAGATGGCTAGCCTATGTCTTATCCTACCTACCTACACATTTATCCCAGATTAGACTGTTGGGATAAGAAAATACTCTACCCTGGGGCTATTTGATCAAGATTAAACAGTTTGACCAAATTTATTCTCTACCTAACCTATCTACTTGGCTAAGATTAAACAGTTTAGCCAAGTCTTATTCATTAAATCTATCAACATAAATTCAAAGAGAGTTAACCATGATTAAACTGTATGGATCAAGTCATTGTTATTGCATGGGGATTTTATCCATTTTCTTTTATTCCCTCTTTTATTCTTTTTATTTTCTTTCTTTTCTTTTCTTTTTCTTTCTTTTCGTTTGTTTTTTCTTTATTTTATTTTTCTTTCTTTTTGTTTCTTTTCTTTTCTTTTTTTCTTTCTTTTCTTTTTGAAAACAATTTGCAAAAATAAAATATTATTTCCAAGCAAACTACATCAAGAGTAAAAAAAATTCAGTCACCAGTTGGTCCTATGAAATATAGGGTTATAACAGTGGCTCCACCTGGGAATGGTTCTCTCCTTGCGAGGTTCTAATAACCTATTTCCCGATGTCTGTAAAATGTTTCTCCATTGCTTATTTTGCTATTTGATTTGTTTTTTATTTTGAGAACTTTTTTGGTGGCACTGGTCAGTGGCTTAGGGCCTTTTCTGCGGGCTTCAACCATCTGATCAATATCACCCACACACAACCTGAATGTAAAAACAAAAATGGTATGTACAGTGGAAAAATATTTGTGATATCTTTATTGGGGTGGAAAATAATGCTTCAACATCCTGTTGTTCACAGGTTCACCTGGCAGGTCTGTTCCATCACTGTTTTTGAGAAAAAATGTGTTATTTCCTCTGAATCCTTGAATGGTGTAAGATCCTTTCCACAAACTATCAAATTTCCCATGCTTACCCTTATCCTCATTTCTAGAATCCCATTTCAAAACCAAGTTTCCTAACTCAAATTCATCTTCCTTGGTCATTCTGCCAAAAATATTTTTGATGTTCTCTTGGATGACCTAAGTTTTGTTGAATACCTCTTCTCTGGACTGTGTTAACTGAATCATTTGATTTATATTCCTTTGAATATCATTTGCCTCTACTTGCGCTTCCTGTAATAATTTCATGACAATGACTCCTAAGGAAAGGGGAAAAACTACTTTAGTACCATACACCAATTGGTATGGAGACATGCCAATTGATCTTTTGGTGCTTATTTTGTCATCCCAGAGCACAAAAACAAACTTAATATTCTATTATTTCTTATTTTATTGTAGTGTTTTCCCGAGAATGTTCACCAAAATTTTGTTTGAGGACTCAGCTAGCCCATTTCCTTGAGGATAATAAGTTGTTGAGTGTCCCAAAGTAATGTGGTATTGGCTGCAAAATTCTATGAGTCTTTTGGATATGAAAGCCGCTGCATTGTCATCTATAATTTTTCTGGGGAATCCAAAATGATACAATATATTATTTTCTAAAACTTTAATGGTAACAGAGTCAGTAGCTTTCCTGCATGGCACAACCTCGATCCACTTCATGAATTATTCTGTGGCTATGAGGATCCACTTGTGTTGTCATGAGGAAGACAAATGTATTTCTCCAATAAAATCTAAACCCCATTGTTGGAAAGGGGCTTCAACTGAGATGGGTTTCATGGGGAGAGGCAACAACTTCCTTTTACCTTCAAAAACTTGGCATTTATGACAAGAAGTAACTTTTTGATGAACATCAACAAGCAATGTAGGCTAGTAGAAACCAACTCTCAGAATCTTGTTAGATGTGGTATTCCAACTCAAATGTCCACCAAAATATCTTGCATGGAAATGCTATAGAACCCCGTCATCTTCGTCTTTTAATAGGCAATTAAGAAAGAGACCACCCAAATCTTTCCAATAAATATTACCTTCTAGAATACAAAATTTCAATTATTTCTGTTTAGTAAATCTAGCTTTGGTCTTAGTCAATCCAGGAGGATCTTGTAAGTTATGAAGTACAAAAATGAGGTCTGCGTACCAAGGAGAGTTTAAGAATACCTCTTTTACATTTGGAGTCTCTTGCTCTTCCTTCTCATCAACTGCAGCCAAAAAATTAATATCTAGAGAATGAAAACTAGATTCAACCATTAGTTTTGCCAAACCCTATCCTTTGATCAGTTTAGTAGGTTTTATTTCAATGTCATATTCAAGAATAACCACAATCCATTTTCCTCTCCTACCATATGGATTATCATGTGTCAGGATATCCTTTACCACTGTGTTTAGAACGTATGAAATTTTGTGAGAATGAAGAATATAGACTCTGAAATCCTTTATGGCTTTTACCAGGGCAAAGCTTGTTTCTCCATTATGTTGTAGTTCAATGCAGGATCTCTCAAAGATTTTCTGAAAAATGCTATGGGTTGTTCATACCCTTCACTGTTTTTCTACAACAGTACTACTGCGATGGTGTGTTTAGAAGTGAAGGAGAAAAGGTAAAAGTCTTTAGTGTAGTCTGGATTGATCAAAACTAGAGCTTGGTTGAATACATGTTTCACCTACTCAAATGACTATTTGGACTCAGTGTTCCATCTGATTTTTGTGTCTTTTTTCAACATATTTGTGATGTTCCAAAGAAGTTCATCCAAGTTGGGTATGAATCTTCTAAGGAAAATTATGTTTCCAATGAATGATTTTAGCTCTTTGATGTTCCTAGGGTATTCCACTTTCTGAATGGATTCTATTCTTCTAGGGTATATTTTAAGTCCATCTTTAGAGATTATGTGTCCGAACAACTTGCCTTCCTCTAAACCGAAAAGGATTTTCTTTCGATTCAATGAAATCCCAAATTTCCTTCACTTCTTGAACACGTGTTTGAGATGTTGCAAGTGTTCCTCATTAGATTTTGAGTAGATAGTCACATCATCCAGATATATGACTATAAATCTCCCAAGTTCGTCCACAAAATAAATATCCATTGCTCTTTGGAAAGTGGCACCAGTGTTGATCAAGCCAAAGGGAATCTTCACGTACATGAAGGTTCCCCATGGTGTAGTGAATGTTGTTTTCTCTTGATCTTTTGGGTGGAAAAGGACTTGGTTGTATCCCAAGAAACCATCTAGTAGGGAGATTCTACTGTCCTGAACTACCTTTTGTAAAATGTGGTCCATTTTGGGCAAAGGGTAATTGTCTTTGAGGGATACTTTGTTCAGATTTATGAAATCTATGCAAAGTCTGGTCTCGCCAGTTTTTTTCCCGGTAGGAACTAGGTTAGAAACCCATTTAGAAAATCTCAAGGGAACTATAATTTTTGCATTATACATCTTTTTTATTTCTTTCTCTATCAGGGGAAGCAACTTGGGATTTATTCTCCAAAGTTTCTTCCTGAAAGGTTTTTGTTCTTCTTTTATCGGGATCCGATGTTGTATGATTCTTGTGTCATAAGATTTTAAGTCCACATAACCCCAAGTGAACACATCTACATATTCCTTAAACAACTCAATGTATTTGCATTTTTGCTCGGGGGGTAGGGATTTCGAAAGTTTGATCATCTTCAGTTTTTCTTCTGTTCCTATGTTGCACTCTTCGACCTCTTTACCACTAGCTTCAATTTTAGATGTTTTCTCTACATTGTTAAAATCGAACAAGTCTTCTAGTGGAACTAAACCTCTAGGTAACAAATTATTTTTCAACTGTAGAATACTAGAATATATCTCATTTTCATTCAACTCATCTGCATCTACCTTATTTTCATTCAACTCATCTTCATCTACTTTATTTACACTACCAGTTTTAGAAACAAAGTTATTTACATCATCATCATCATTCTCTAAATCTATATTTGTATATTCAAACTCATTCTTACACTGTAGGAAATCTTCAATTTGATAATAATTCCTGAATACCTGCCAATATCTGATGTTTTCTGGAATGGTTGGGCTGCATTTTACTTCCACTGTGTATTTTTGAGTGGGACAAAAGGGTATTTTGTAGGTACCTGCTGACGTAGCCAATCTGTCTGCTAATATGTTTTGTCCCATGTGCATTACCCGCAAATCGATTTCAGTAAAACATTGAAGAGAATCCAAATAACCATTTATATAAGCTTTAAGTCTTGGATGCTTAGTTGCATACTCACCTTTAATCTTCTGTTAATCAATTCAGAATCACCCCTTACCATGATCTGTTTGGCACTAGCTTTCCTCAGTAGTTTTAGGCCAAGAATCAAAGCTTTGTACTTAGCTATGTTGTTAGTGCATTGGAAATTTAGTTTGTAAGAGTGGCTCTCTGAATACCTCGATCTATGATTATGCAACCAAAATCCAGCTCCAACTGCTTCTTTACTCACGGCCCCATCGAAATCCATGCTCCAAAAGTCTATTGGCAGTTCTTCATTTTTCTCAGTTTCAACATTTCTTACCTCAATAATTACTTTATCTTCTTTAGAATCAGGGGCATCATCTTCCAACTGAGTGATTTGTTCTTCCAAGTCACCATATTTGTATAGAATAAAAGAATACATATCATAATGTGCAGAATATAGTGGGTAATTGTGTGGATTTGTCTGACTATTGACCATATACTTCATCAAAGTTTCTCTGTACAGTCTTCTCTGTTGTCCAAAAATCGGGATGGTGGCATAGGACATATCTAGTTGCAGGGTTCCTTTTATTTTAGCTTCCCAGGATCTTGATAGTAACATACCATATTTTGGGGGAATGTCTCCAACTATGATATCCATCACCATACTCTTTGCTGGTATTTGAGACAGGGTGATGCATAAGTATTTAATCATCCCTATACATTTAACCTTTTCTAGAATCAAAAGAATGCAAATCCTTGTAGGGTCTGGTGACTTCAAGTCCCATATTTTCCATCATTGCTTTAGGCATTAGGTTGTGCAAGTCACTCGATTCTAGAATAGTATTGTGTAAGATCAAATCGTAAGGGGAAAAAACACCGTTATTAGTTTGACCATCAACTTCAGGGCCAAAAAGGAGCTCATGTTGATCATCAACAAGATTTACCATGTCTGATTGATTTGCTGACCCGACATTCAAGGATTTCATACCTATATCTAGCTCAATTCTCAAAGATTTAATTACCTATGATCTGTAAGCGTTCTTTCTCATCAGCTTAGACAGGGGAATGGGAATCTTCAATTTATCTAGTTTCCCCTCAAGGCTGAAAGTAGTGGAAGCTTTGCTTGAGCTCTGTACTTCTGGTCTATCCATCGGAGTCCTATGGGCAAAAACATGTGGTTGAATAGTTGAAAAAACCTCAATCCGATTTGATCTTTGTAAAATTTCGGGTTTCTTTTTGTAGAAGGTTCGGTATTATTTATCTCAAGGACTTTATTGGGAGAATTTTACAGGGTTTTCTTGATCTCGATTGTATTCTTCGTTTCGGTGGACTTCTTTGTTTTCGCAGCCTTCTTTGGAGGGTTTTCATTTTCCCTCTTGATTCTCAGGTTATACTACTCGTGTACTTCTATTATATCATTTTCAAAGGCCTATTGTTCTATCTCCTTTGCTTCCTCGTTTACCTTTGTTTGTGAAAGGAGGAAGAGCTTGTGCTCTTATTGAGTAAGAAAAATGGATTCATCATCATGAATGCCCATGAGGATTTTATGAGTATCATCCAATTCTTCGATTATCTCCTCACCTTCATCAACATAATTTTCCTGGAGAGGTGGTCTCATCTGTTGATCAGGCCCCCTCTATTCTCTTTGATCCCTCTGATCTCTCTGCTTGATCTAGGGAGGATTTCTTCTGAAGTTTGGATTTTGAATCTGAGGAGCGAATTGGTTTTCCTTGGGTGGATTTCTATCAGTTATAATAATCCTCTCCATCATTCTCTCCATATCTATGGCTAGAGAATCTAGTTTGTCATTTGAAGAGGAAGTGGAAGGCTCTTCATTAATCGTAACCCTCCTTTCTGTCCTGTGCCTAGCTCTTCTGGCTAAAATATTTTCTTCCACACTAGCGACACTTTTTTGCATGTCTTCCAGAGTAGCATAGTTTCTTTCCCTTAGATGATACTTCATGTCAGCATCGAATCCATCAGGGAATTTTATTAATGCCAAACCTTGAGGTGGTTTGATATGAGCTAGAATTGCATTGTATAGATTGTTGAAACAAGTGTAGTAATCCTGCACTATCTCTCCTTGGCTCCTTCTGATATTCTCATATTCTGACAAGATCTTGAGAGGATTTTTTTTTACCTCCCACCTGTCAAGGAAACTTCGATGAAAAGAAGAAATGTCAGTTATGGAAGTAGCACGTAAGGTTTTGAACCACTTTTTTACTTCTCTAGTCTGACTCAGTGCAAATAGTCTCATATGTGCATCAACTTCATCTACTTCCTTCAAATCAAAATAATCATTCATTTTTTCAACATGTTGTTGTGCATTCAGAGGACCAGTACTATCAAACTGAGGGAGTCTTGTTTGATAATCCTGAGGCATGGCATGTAAAGGAGAAACCAACACCAATGGAGCATATATTGCTGCCATGATTGGTGGAGGAGGTTGAACAACAACCCGTGTGATTGGAGGAGAGGTGACTGAAGTTGTGAAAGATGAAGGGTTGGGAGGAGCTGAATGAACTAGTTTAGGTTTAACAAAAGATGCAGAAATAGTCAAGGCGGAGAGTTTGACTGACTGTTGAAATTGAGATTTGTCTAAAGATTGATCAAGATTCACAACTAGATCTTATAGCTTGTCAAATTATTGAAGAAATAATTGATCAATGTCATCTCTAGAAGAAAGTATTTCAGGGGTCCTGGGTTGTAGGATGGTTTGATCTAAAAATGTTTCACTTACAAATATATCGAATTTTGTTCTGAAAAGGCTTTGTTCAAAAGATATTTCAAACTCGAGATCCTAAAGGGCAACCAGTTTCTCCGGGAGAGAAGGGGACCTAAGAACAGGATTGTGATTCCTGGAACCCTCTGTGATGTTTTTATTTCTGAGTAAATTTTTGGGGTTGTCTGTTGCTGTTGCAGGTTATGTATTTGGATGAGATCTAGTGAAAAAAATTTTGGGTGCCAAACTTTCAAATTTTTATTTTATTTCTAGAGATTTTTAAACGAGATATATACAAAATTTAATCAACCTATGAACATTATCTCCTTATGAATTTAGATCTTGTTAATACTTCAGAAATAAAGTCTTCTTTGTCTAGATAAAAGAAATTGTGGGATGGAAAGTTTGTTCAGTTCCCCACTATGGTCGCCACTATTTTCTCGCTCTGTAAATTCTTAGAGGTTGTTGTGTTATAGATGAAATTTACTAGAGGTAACTTTATCCAACCACTTCGAAACTGGGATCTATCCCTTCTAGTTTCATAGAGGGTTCTCTCTATAAGATTTAACTTTTTTTTAGGTTGTAAATATTAGGCTAGTTAAATAAATGAGTCTGTGTTGTTTGTTTTTATAGAAATGGTTGAAATATCACATACGCATCCATTGGGCTATGGGGGTCTGTTTTATAAAGTTTGAGATCAACAAACAAATTTAATAAGGTGTTTTCATAGGGCAAGATAATCCAATTGTTAGATCCTTTAGAATTTAAATTATGGATAGTAGAAAATATGAGATAATCAATTATAACTAAGAAGCATTTAAGAATTTCTTAATCATAACATCAAAAGATAAACATTAAGATCTTTAAAAGCCAAAAACAAAGTATACAAAGATAAATTCTGCAACTTCAAATTCTTTTAAACCATCATATATAGAAAACATAAATGATTACGAATATAGGAAAAATCATTCAACTAAGAGAAGAAAACATCACCAAGAGCTAACACAAAAGAATCCTCTGAAATGTCCTTTTGTTACTGGTAGATCTCTGATAAAAATTACAGTGCTTACAACTTTCTTGGGCATTAACATCAACCCTCAGTACTTCGAAATTTTAAGTATATATAGAAAAGATTACAATCAATCCTGTCATTAATGATCAGGACGTGGGAAAATCTAATGCTAACTAACTAGATATTAGAATACTAAATTGTAGGAATTGCTTATGATATGTCGAATTCTCTATGTTGATTTTGGGGGAAGCTGTTGTCAAGTCGTCAACTTGAATTTGAATGTTCTCGATGCTAACTTGTATGTCCAACTCATCTTATACTGGATCCATTCATACAACTCTTACCATATTTGTTGATTTGGGATAGTGACTTTTAACAACCTGCGGTAGATTTCATCGATCTCGGTATATTTGGAAAAAGTCGGTCTGGTGATAAAAACGTACTTCATTTCATGTTGGATATTGAGATCCAACTAGAGAGTTTCTAGGAGAGAATTTCTTGTTATGCTTCCTTGTATCCCTAAGAATTCAGAGTTGTCCTTTTCCACCATGGCAATATTTTGCTTGTAGTCGGGAAGTGTCATCAGCTTGTCATTTAGAACCTATAAACCAGGAAGACTTTTCTTCTATAATACCTCGATCTTGCTGAAGAATATATGAACTCCATTCTCCATGATATGGGATTTTTCCTCTAGTTGCAACATCAGTCCTCTTTTGGTCAGAACTCTCTTGACCTCAAGGATAGTCTCTGTCCTATCCCCAATCTTCAATTTTTCCAGCTCTTCCTTAGTCTTTGAATTGAGGAAACAGATGATTTCATTTCCTTCTGTGGGAATTTCTCCCAACTCTCCCTTGATCATGTTGATGGCCTGCTTGCTCCTCAACACCATTTCATGTTGTTCAAACATGATTTGCATCATGGGCCAAATTTCCTTTATGGATTTGGAGATATCCATCCAAATGGTCTCTTTGGCTTCTGCTAGTATTTTTCCCACAACTGTCTTCTTTTGTAGTTGTTGTAGCTCCTGCTTCAGTTTTTATAATATGTGTCTCTCTGTATTGTAGTTGGATTGGAAAGAATATTTAAGCTCATGGATATTCTCTATCTCTTTTTCCAGCCTTTTGATTTTCAATTCTTGTAAGGTCATCTCTTCCATTGATCATGCTAGCTCCATAGATGTTTCTAGAGATGTCAATGGGGTGACTAATGGATGTTTTGTTGTGGTATTTTCTGAAGCTATTATAGTGCTAACTCTTGTGAGGGGAACTGCATTCAGTGGGATGAATTCCATGGGCATTTCTTATTCCTTATCCTTTACTAACCTTTCCAACTCTGCTTCTATCTCTTTTATCTGTGCATTTTGTTCCATGATCAACTTTAGCATCTCCTCCTTCTCACCTTCTGTCTCAACCATATCTTTGGATTGTTAGTCTTCTGTAGAAGACATATTTAGTTGTTTCCTCAAATATGCTATGTCAGCATTCCTTTTCTTTATCATATCCTCAAATTCTTTCACATTTGATGGGTCATACCCAATTTTCAGCACCAATTCTTCTAAGGACTTAATCCTATTATCCTTTGCAAAGGATGATATTTTCTCGAGATTTAATTGGGTCTAAACATTGTTTAGAGAAACCTGTAATTTGGCAGCAGAAGTGGAAGCATTGGCCAATGTTGAGAAAACCGTCTCTCCTGTTTGCCTATGCATATCCATCTGGTCAGCTGGATGTACAACCTTAACATCAAATTCAAGTGTGGATATTTTGTAGTCAGTGATTATCTTTTGATGAGGTACTTGTGCCTGCAGAAAGGCCATGTACATTCTCCCCTTCTCTGTGTCTAAAGAAGAGATAATCCTATGCTATTCTGTTAATGTTTACTTCAAGAATTGAGCATAAGTGTTGTTGGCCAACCTCTCATTTTTCTTCTTAATCATATCATATTTCTCAAAAATACTCAACTTTGCAGCTCCTTGAGTTGGTTGATTGATCAGTGAGGTGTTAGTTTGTTTCTTGGATGAAGGAGTAGATGTGATCCGTTGGCTTCTAGATAAAAGAGATGATTGCTCTCCTTCGACCACTGTGGTAGATTGAGTCTTTTCATCTCTATACTTTCCAGTTGTGTGACTGATCTTGGGCATTTTTTTGTAAACCTGGAACTCTTTCGATGACACTTCAGTGACTAAAGATGAGACATCCTTCCTGAGTCTTTTCCCCTTAGGTACCTGTGGTGTACTGGTTTGTGAGATGAAAGCTGGAGTGGGTTGTGGTTCTGTGTCTTCCATAGTTTTTACCTCCCACTCTGTCTGGTTTTCAAATTTCTCGATCTTTGGTTTGAGTGCATGAGCATATGGGGATTTTTCATTCTTCGATCTCATCTCTGTAATAATCCCACATAGATCATACTGCCAAGGGAAATTGATGTCAAACTTCATCTCCTTTAGTAACTTGTTTTCCTCTTCCCCAGTGGCTCGAATGTTGTAGATAAAGGATCCTATCCACCCTTTAATTCTCAA
>WSFP011409291.1:0-24890 GCA_009831015.1 Picea engelmannii
GAGTTGGTGGGCGTAGCCCCAGGCTGGGGGTGAACCACGTATATCATGTGTTGTTATGCTTTGTGCGATATATTGATGTGTTTATGTGTTTACTTGCTTAGTGCTTTGGCATAGATAAATGATAGATAGATCTTTTGATTTTTTGTGCTTAATAATATGAATAAGTGCTAGATCTAAACTATGTGAATGTGCTTAGTGCTCGACTATACTAGATATGGGTGAATACTGCGATGCTTTGTGATTAGGGTTTTAACTGTGAAGTAGATATTGCTTAAGTACTGATGAACTGTAACAGCTAAGTGCTTTGACAGAATATTGTGATCACATATCTGTGTCCCAGCTAAGGTTGCAGACACTGGAGTCCTGCAACCACCCCTTCACAGGTGTTGCTGAAAGGGCCGGTAGTTAGGGTTTTGTTGGTGTGTTGTTGAAGCGTTGAACCCTGGGTATACCCCTGTGCCAACAAATGGTTCCATTGCTAAGACCTGAAACTGTGATTGTTGGGAACTAAAGAAAAGAGAAAGCTTTGTGAGTAGATCTATTGCCCTAGGGCACAGTATTCTACTTGACCTATAAATCTTTGTGCTAAGAAGAGAAGTCAAATCTGAAGAAAATAGGTAAGATCTTGAAGCTTTGTGCTCTGATAAAGGTAAGAACAGTGAAATTTTTTGATTGAAAAGGTAAGATAAGTGGAAATTTTTATTTCGAAAGTATGGATCTAGGTATGTTTGATAAATTTTGTCCTAGCCTGAAAACTAGGGCACAGCTAGAAGAAAGAAGATTTGATATGAGTAGATCTGACAGAAATGATGAAAGATATGTTATTCCTATGCATAGAAATAATGTTTGGACTAACAAATGGATGTAGTATCCTAGAAATAATTTTTTGCAAGTTAGTTACTGTGACCCTAGTGTGCAGTACAGGAAAGGTTAGGGATCCTTCAAAAGAAAGAGAGGATTAAATCTTTGCTATAGTTGCAGAAGACCGGGACATCTTGCTAAGGAATGCCCTGGTAGAGATCATATTTGTCTTTGTTGTAAAGCTATGGACCATGAATTTTTGGATTTCCCTATAATGATTGCTAAGGTTGACAGAATGAATATGAGACAAGAAAACCCTGAGGGAGATCAGGAAAATAAGACCACGGAAGAACACCAGAAATAATCAGAGAATGTATTGCTACAAATGAAAGAAACCCTGAATGATTACAGAAATATCAAATTATCAGAGATCTTCAAAGAAAAAGAATGCATAGAAACAATAATAGGAGACTTCGACATTGACTTTGTTCTGGATGAAGAAACATAGGTGAACATCATGACAGAAAGAACTTGGGAAATTTTAGGAAAGCCTGCTATGATTCCTTCATTGGGAGGAATAGGATTATTCAGAGGAAAATTGATAACCCTATGTGGAAGACTCACCCAGATGTCTATGAGTGCTCATGGAACTTCGACAGAGGAAGATTTTGAGGTTGTTAAATTTATTGAGAATGGCACCCCATTTTCTATGTTACTAGGAAAAACCTGGATTGAGAAGGATCAAGCCAGAATAAAAGAAGAGGAAGTCTTAGAATAGAAGAAGAAAGAATTAAAAGATTTCATGACTAGGGAGATAGCGCACTTGATTGAAGAAAAGGAGAACAGAGCAAAGCTATTTAGAACCAGAAACTTGGATGTTGAAGTTGAAAGAACACAAGAAGACTCACAGAAGAGTGGAGCACCTACCCCAGACAGAGAAGAAGTATTTCCCTTGAACCCTATGAAAGAATCTCAACAACATAAAGTTACTATGCCAAAAGGAGATAAGAATCAGAATGGAAAGAGGAATATCGAGACGAAGATCACAGGGAAGAAGGCTAGAAACCTTAGTAAGAAGAGAGAAAAGTTGCAAAATGTTCCAGAGGGCACTTCGCAGAAGGAAGATTTGGAAAACTATAGAACTTCACTAGAATATTAGAACAGCGCAACATGGCACTTCGCCATGGCGAAGCAATATAACCATTGGAGTCATTATGACCGTTAGACCGATGCCCCCAAACGGTTAGAACAGCAGGTCCACACCATACATAGCAAAGTCATGGAAGTAACTCAGAGGCTCCAACTAGTATAGGATGAAGCGTGCCAACTGTTTAAGGAGATTGAAGGTTGAGGAGAAGAGCTGGAACAAATAGTCACTGTAGTCGAACAACGCTTATAGGGACCTATCAATGAAGTAGTTATCCAAGAGTTCATCGTGCAGGAGGCCTTGGCGCAACAACAAGTCGAAGCAGCTTGAGCCAAGCTTGAGGTTTTTGAAGCAGAGCTACCCAGACCAGAGTGACTCAAAACGAGTCACAGGTGAGTGTTGGGGGCTTGTTGGCCCTTGACCAAGTTTTGAGGATGCTTGGTCATGTTTGACCTATTTTGGAACTTCGACAGGCTGTCGAAGGTGGAGCGCAAGTCGAAGCGGAGACCAGAGGATCTCAACCCCTTGTTTAGGGATTTTTGGGTTTTGGGCTTATGTAACGGGTATGGGGATGTTGGCCCATGGGTTTACCCATGTTTAGGCCCATTTTGTAATGTATAAATAGAAAGCTAGGCAATGTAAGTAAAGAGGTGCAAGTGTGTGATACCAAGTTCTAAGTGCAAGTGATAGTTGTACATGCTTTGTACATTATGTGTGAGACTTGCAAGGCTAAGTGCAAGTGACTGTAAAGGATTGAGTAGAAGATTTGTGATGTAACCTAACTCGGGGAAGGAGGATCAAGCTAGGTGCGTGCAGATCTCCTATCCTATGCGGAGTAGGATATTGTGGCTCTGTGCATGTAGAAGATTGATAGAAGATAATAAAAGAGAAGAAGAGTTGGTGGATGTAGCCATAGGTTGGGGGTGAACCACGTATATCCTGTGTTATTATTCTTTGTGCGCTATATTGATGTGTTTACTTGCTTAGTGATTTGTCATAGATAAATGATAGATAGATTTGTTGATGTTTTGTGCTTAATAATATGAATAAGTGTTAGATCTAGCCTATGTGAATGTGCTTAATGCTCAACTATACTAGATCTAGGTGAATATTGTGATGCTCTATGATTGGGGTTTTAACTGCGAAGTAGATATCGGTTAAGTATTGATGAACTGTAACTACTAAGTGCTTTGATAGAATATTGTAATCACAGATCTTGTTCCAGCTAAGGTTGTATACACTGGAGTCCTAAAACCCTTCCTTCCCTACCTCAGGTGAGACTGCATCTTCTTCGCAGGTGTTGCCAAAAGGGTCGGTAGTTAGGGTTTTGTTGGTGCGTTGTTGAAGCGTTGAACCCTAGGTCTGCCCCTGTGCCAACAGTGCACAATCATCCAATTGATGACCTCAGTTTGGCCATCGGTTTGGAGGTGGAAAGAAGTGGATTTTGTGAGCTTGGTGTCTAACAGAGGCCAGAGACTTGACCAAAAGGTGTTGAGGAACCTGTTGTATCAGTCGGATATGATGGTCTGTGGTATCCCAAAGTGAACCCAAACTCGTTCGAAGAATAGCTTGGCAGTATCTATTGCTCTGACATTCTTCTTATAGGCTGTGAGGATGGCCATCTTCGAAAACTGATCAACAACCACAAACACGTAGTCATTTCCATGCTTGGTGGATGGCAAGCCAGACATGTAATCCATGGAGATGGATTCCCACGGCTTCTCGAGAATAGGAAGAGGGGTGTATAATCCTTGCTTCTTGATGGTCGGCTTGGCAATGGAGTAGGTAGTGCAAGATCTGATATATTTGTGGATGTCTTGTCGAAGTTTTGGCCAATAAAAATGTTTTTGAAGAACAACCACAGTTTTCTCTATGCCAAAATGTCCTGCCACTCGACTATAGTGGGCTTCCCAAATCAACTTTCCATGCTTGCTCGTAGGAAGACATAGATGGCCTAGGTGGCATAAGAGTTCATAGATGGCCTAGGTGGCGCTTGTACCCAAGAGTTGATATGTGGTGGAAAAGTCTGGATCTTCCTAGTAAAGTTGGGGCCACTCTGATGTTTCATGTCCACAAGAATGGAGCACAGTGTTAAGTGCAGCCACATGAGGCTGATTGAGACAATCGGTGACATGATTGGAGATACATGTCTTATACTTGATGTTGATATGGAACTATTGCAGGTAGGTGGACCACTTCTGATGGCGGTCATTCTACAATTTCCCCTATGTCTGTATGAACTGCAGAGGCTTGTGATCAGTGTGTATGATCGTCTCTTTCTCCAAAATGTAATGTTTCCATTGATGGTAGGCGTGTACAATGGAATACATTTCCTTGTCATAGGTGGGGTATTTCCAGATAGTATCGGAGAGTGTCTCACTATGGTATTCCACTGGATGCCCATGTTGAGTGAGAACTGCGCCCACAACATAGTCATATGCATCAGTCTCAATCTCGAATGGTTGTTGCAAATCGGGCAAGGAGAGTATTGGAGCTGAGAACAAACAATGTTTTAGATATTCGAATGCTCGTTGCTTCTCCTTCCCCCACAAAAACTTGTCCCTACCACTACCCTTGGTCACCTAGCTGAGGGCCCAGGCAATATGGGAGAATCCCAACACGAACCGTCGGTAAAAATTGGCAAGTCCTAAGAAGCTCTGAAGCTCGGTCAGTGTGGTTGGGGCTGGCCAGTCACAGATGACTTGGATCTTAGCTGGATCAACATGTACCCCATGATCATCAATAATGTAGCCCAGGTATTGGACCATGTTCATGCCAAAAGAGCATTTTTCCAAGTTGGCATAAAGCTTGTGCTGTCGTAGAGTGCTCAAAACCTGTTGAATATGGCGCATGTGCTCCTCCCACGTTATTTTGAAGATGAGGATGTCATCTAAATATACTACCACAAAGGAGTTGGTGAAGGGTCTCAATACATCATCCATCAACCTCATGAAAGTGGCTAGTGCATTTGTAAATCCAAAGGGCATGACTAGCCATTCGTAGAGACCTTCTTTAGGCTTGAAGGTTGTCTTCCAGACATCACTTGGTTCGATGGGAACCTGATGGTAGCCAAACTTCAGGTCAATCTTGTTGAAGAAATTTCCCCCCTTTAGTTGGTCAAGAAGGTCATCGATCCTAGGAATGGGGTAGTGGTTCATGACTGTGATTTTGTTTAAGGCTATGTAATCAATGCAGAGTCGCCAAGTCCCGTCCTTCTACACCAATACAATCAAGCTTCCGTAAGGGGAGGAGTTGGGTCTGATGTGACCCTTTTGAAGAATCTTTTAGATGTTATGCCTGATTTCGTCATTCTCCATCAGCGAGCACCAATAGACTAGTCCATTAGGTAGAGGTGTGTCGGGGGTCAGATCAATTGGATGCTTGACTTGGTAGTGTGTCGATACCCCTGTAGGTGAGACAAAGATGTCTATGTATTCTTTCACGATCCCATCCACTTGCTTCTGCTGCAAAGAGAGGCACTGTGTAGTGGCCACGGATGTGGTGATGACCTTATGCTTACTGTGAGCATAGATCACAAAGAAGACGAACTTCTTAGTCTGTGAAATGACCTTACTGCATTGATTAGCAGAGATTAAAGAAATAGCAGTAGGCGGTGCCACCTCTGGGATCTTGTACAATTGTCTACCTAAAGTAATAATAACACTGCGGGGTCTAGACTCATACACAGCATGACGCTTCAACAAATATGGTTGTCCTAAAAGAACATCACAAACTTCAAGGGGAGAAATATCACACAGTACCTCATCTTTGAAAGGCTTGATGTCATAGGGAAGACGACATTGTTGGCTGACACAGAGATCTCTTCCTTGACAAAGCTAGCTGATGGTGTAGGGTTGTGGGTGTGATGTCATTGGGAGGTTCAGCCGCTTGACGACCTCTGTTGAAATCAGGTTCTTCTGACTACCGTTGTCGACAATGAAGTAAATCAGAGTCCCCTTGACCCACATCTGTGAGTGAAAGCGACATTCCCCTTCCTCTGGTTCTTTTGGTTCGCTTGGCCAGACCTTGGTGGTAGTGATCGTGGCACTGGGTTCATCATCGATAATTCGCTTCCCTCCTTCATGATTTGACTCAGAATCAGAATCAACCTCTGACTCGGAAGCCTTCAGCTCGACCACGAGGGACTGCTTGGAGCAACATTCGTCATTGTTGTGCCAAGGACTTTTATGGTACTCACACCATTTTCTTTGTCTTCTCATTTCCCTTCTTGTGTTGCGGCTTGGATAGATTGTCCTAAGGGAGGCCATCACGACTTGGTCCCCTGCTGTGTGGGTTGGGGTTGCCTTTTCCCTGCTTCGGCTGTGAGGGGTTTTCATATCCAAACTGTCGTCGTTTCTGCTTAAATTTATGCTCGATTTTGACTGCATATGTATAAGTTGTGCCCAATGAGACGATGTCTAGGAACTCCATTTATGTTTGAATGTATCTATGCAAATAGTCGCAGTATTTGAGCACCAGATGACACTCAGAATCTTTTATACCCAAATTGGTGCAGAGGGTATGGAAAATATTGGTGAAGTCTGGTATTGTTTGGACCATTTCTTGACGTAGGGTGGTCCATCTGATGTACTGGTCCTCGTAGCTTCCAACAGGGTAGTATTGTTCTTTAATGGCATCCTGGAAGGAATCCCATGTTGGGGCCACCACAAAAAATACAGATTCCCCTGCGGCCCTTTTCTCAGAGTAAGTATCCCACCAGTCTTTAACATGAGGAACGTCCTTGAGGAGTGCAAAAGTGATCTTTTCCCGATCAGAAAAATTGTGGACTGAAAAATAACCTTCGAGTAGATTCAACCATTTATCTATAGCATCCGCATCTATCAATTCTTCAAATAATGGAATATCAAAATTTACATGCACCTTGAAGGGGGTTGCATGGCCGCCTGATGAAGATGCTTTTCCCGTGGGAAATCGTCGAAGGATCTGTGTGAAGTTGTTCATCATTTCGTTCCTTTGTCATGCGAGGGCTTCCTCGAGCAACATTTTAATAGGATCTCCTGCTCCATCGTCTTTCTTTTCTTCTTCCATGGGTTGTTGTCGGACTCGGTGCGACCGATTTGGTAATGGCTCGATTGGTTCGAGTCCCAACTTCTTGTACCCAGACCTTGTCAGGGACATGCACGAAGAAAAATAAATGAAGAGAAGATCACTCTGATACCACTGATCTGGATTTAGGAGCGGAAAAAATTGATTAACAAACTGAATACAATAAACACGGAGATAGGAAGAATAACACAAATATTTAGTGAACAATATCTTCTATTAAATAATGAAATAGGCTGAAACTGTAAAACTGTAGAGCTGAAAGTTGCTCGAATGTTGGTAGTTATCTCTGAGAAGAGATGTGGTTGCTACGCGCATCCGTCCGAGAAGAATGGATTACAACGAGGCTCCATAGGCCCTTTTCATATTACTCATGAATGCCAAAACCCTAGACATCCAAAAACTTAACCCTAGAAGGTGAAACGTCAAAAGTCATGTGAACCCTATGGGTAAGTTGGTGTAATTTGGTACCTCAACATCCTAGAGTCATAACTTTTGCATACGACCTTTGTTTTAGGCACGTGATAGCCTGTTGGAAAGGTCTTTCAGAGAACTACGCATTCCGCTGTGAGACTCTGACTCTGTCTACAATCTGACTGTGGCGAGCCAAAAAAAAAATGTTTACGGCCCTAAAACAACCCTGAAAGTACATCAAGATGTGTTGACATGAAAACATACAAAATAAGTCAGTTGGATTAGGCAAGAGGCCACCCGTATCCACCTGGAGAATCTGTGAGGCTTCAGACAGCTCCATAAGTGTAGAACTTACAATTATAAAGCAGTACAGAAAGACATGTTGAACAAAAATGAACACGAAGAGCCAGTTGGAATAGGTGGGTGGCCACCAATATCCACCTGGATCAGGTATCACATTTAAGGGAAAATGTTTTAGTGATATTTGGCATTTTTATTATTGGAGTAATGCACATGGCATTCGTTAATTCTAAGAAGGCTTGCTTTCCTACCTCACTCCATAGAAAGGAATTCTTTTTTAGCAGTGATATTAAGGGAGTGGCAATTTTTCCATAATTTTTTACGAACTTCTTGTAGTAGCCAGTAAGTCCTAAGTGTCAGTGTTTCATGGAAACCTGCACAGGAGATCTAGCTAAAGCATACGCAAACAAAGCTTATCAAGAAAAGGAAGAGAGATACACAATGAAGAATGAGAATCAATGCATATTATGATCTATTCAATGAGTGAGTGATCTTCACTCGTATAGGCAAGGACATCCTATAATTAGGAATGCATGCATAATAGTGATGGTCTAAGATTAGAAAGTCTAAAATAGAACAAGCCAGTTAACTCTCACTAAACTAATGTTACTCCCACTGAACTAGTGTGCCGAAAATAGAAATTTCTCCAACACTAAGAACCCACACAAGCTCTTTAACATCTTAGGCTAGGACTAATCTTGCATAGCCACAACTTTATTGGGATCTACTTGTACTCCATCCTAACAAACAAAATGACCCAAGTATTCAACCTTTAAAGCCCCAAAAGAACATTTGGAGCATTTTAGGAATAGTTGGTGATCCCATGGGAGTTGCAAGGCTCTATCAACATGCTCTATGTGGGAATCCCAGGTTTTGTTGTAGATCAAGATATTATCAAAGAATACCAACAAAAAAATACATAGAAAGAATCAAAACGTTTTGTTCACAAGGCTCTGGGAGGTGGATGGAGCATTGCAAGCTCAAAGGGCATCACTAAAAATTCATAATGACCCTAGTGTGCAAAAGGTTGTCCTTGAGATCTTTGTCTCTTTCATCAATGTTTAGTTGTATCTAGAACAAAGGTCAAGTTTGGTGAAAAACCTGGCTCCATGAAGTTCATCCAAAAGATCATCAATAACTAGGATGGAAATTTTGTCTTTGACAGTTCACTTATTTAGATCCCAAAAATCACGACGCATGCACCAATTACTGTTCTTTAATATCATGACCACCAGTGATGACTAAGCACTAGTATTGGGATGTATTAATCTAGAGTCCAACAGTTCCTAGATCATCTTTTTGATTTCATTCTTCTACGCAAATGTGTGCTTATAAGGATGCACAATTCATGGTAGGCCACTAGGAATCAATGGAATTCCATGGTCATGTTCTCGTCATGAAGGTGGTAAACCATGGGGTGTTTCAAATACCTATTGATGTTTAGAGAGGACTAGCTGCAAATCAAGGTGAATCTCCTATGGGCACTATGCAATAATGCATAAGTGGTCTTTCTTTAGTAACTTCTTCATGTAATGAGAGGTGATAATTTCATGAGAACTAGATGTAAGCCCTTTTAGGGTATGTTTTTGCCCTTCGTTGGTGAAGTTCATTTATAAATCCTTAAAATCCATGGTGACAGGGCCCAAAGTGCATAACCATTATGCCCCTAGAACTACATCGCAACCACCCATTTCAATAGCAAATAGGTGAGTTTTGAGATAATATTCACCTATTTGGAGTTTCACATTTTCACTTCAGCAACCATATTTCATCATACCATCATTGCCTATCATAATTTGAAAAATAGGTGGAGGATGGACATAACAATGAGTGTCTTCGACCACTCTTCTATGAATAAAAATGTGGGTGTTGTCATTGTCAATCAATACAATCAATTTGCAATGCTTGATATAAGCAATCAACTTCAATGTTTCGGGTGTTGAGAAATAGTTAAGGCATGGAGAGAAATTTAGGGTTCCTCAAAAGAAGCTTGCAAGGTGTTTTCCTCCTCCACGGGAGGGGTGGCATCATCCAAATCTAGTTCAAGGGTGTCTTCTGCCAATATGTCTTCTTGGTTTTCTTATGGGGATACATCCATTTGAAATAAATTATAATATTTACATTTGTGCCATTTGAAATATCCCTTGTCACAATTATTGCAAAGGAGGAGGTGTTGGTGGTTTGTCAACGCTTCCTATGATAACTTGTGGCTTCTCACTCACTAAGAGAAAGGGGTTGGGGGTAGTTGCCACAAGGGGACTAGTGCGAGTAGTGAATAAAGGTGTATTGATTTGGGCATTGACCACCATATTAGCATCTTTAGCTCTTTCACAAGCTTCCAACCATGTTTTTGGGCATTGTATCATGACATTTGCTCTAATTACCTCCTTGAGACTACTTATAAAACATTCTTTAAAAAATGAATCAAATAAGTCCTCTATGTAGATTGTCAATTGCTCAAAGGAAACAATATAGTCAATAAGTGTGCTTGTGTGGTGTAATTTTGTTAGTTGTCCCAAATAGTGAGTTTCACGTTCAAAACAAGAATAAAGGACCTACACAAACTAAGTCCAAGCAATATGGCCTCCATAAGCTTTCTTATACCATTTCCACCACTGCTTGAATCCTAATATAAACCCCCACTTTTAATTTATGTAGGTCATCGGTAATGCCATGGAGAGAAAAATAGTGTTCCATTTGGATAACCAAACTCGAGCGATTGGAACCATCAAATTTAGTCATGTCAACTTTTGGAAAGCAGTGTCGTGAATTGTGATCTAAATGTGTGGGTGGGGGTTATTTAGAAAAAGCATGTGAGTGGCCTACACTTCATTAGTTGGGGATTCATCCTTAGTTGGATTGATGTGTGGATCTAAACTCTAGATACCCAAGTGGGTTCCTAGCAATTCCAACACAACTTTGTTTGTCAATCACGATGGATAGCTCTTTGAGTGAAGATTCAATGCTTCAAATTGTTAGTGCTTAGCAGGTAGGTCCTGGTTTTGGTTCTCTTCATTTGCCATGTTGCGAGTATGGACCATGGAGCCACCCAAGAGTTTGTTGAATTGTTATTCCCAACTTATCTTACTATGATCAACAACTTGAAAGGAATCTTTTCAGATATACCACGAAGTTACATGGCATTGTTGGGTCCACAAAACGGGTTACTAGAGAAGTAGACCCACGTGATCTGTGTGATGCAAGGAATCTTATGGGATCGATCTCCTACAAATGCTACTCCATGCTGAAAAATACTGCAATGATAGAATTTCCAAATTCCTTCTGGAAGCAAAAACGTAGGTAGGAATTTCAATGGCCCATTGTAGAGGTTAGGGTTTGCAGGAGTCTAATGACATAGGAGTGTCAAGTGCTATAACTATTTGATATACCAACGGGTTTTCAACAATAGTACTCAATGGAATCTTTCACCGCACCAAGGAGGATAGACCATACCCTTAGCCATACTACATGATACCCTAGTATGTGAGAGTGATCTAACTAAACATTTCTCTCAGTGTACTATAACAACACAAACACGTGTTTATGTAAGATCGGTTTCAAGTGCTACACCTAAAGGGTTTCCTATATACCCTAGGGTGCATGGAAGACAATTCCACATACCGATGTTCTCTAATACAATACTACTGAAAGAGGTAACAACAAAGGTTACAAGGGTGTCCAACCAACTGAACCTATATTTTCTGCATGTACTCTTTCCGAGCATAGTTTTACCCATTCAATGACTAATCTTTGTGTTATTTAAAGATGTTGAAACTCATTTCTAGCCTTCAAAAGATTTGTTAAAATATGGAGGCATGCTAGCTCAAGCAAGAACTCTAATACCACTTGTAGTGTTCCCGAACTCTTAAACTTTAAACACAACCAAGGATACAAAAAAATATAATTGTTGAAAACTAGATACAAGAAACAAATAAAATGAAATATGTGAAATATTCCCTCCTACCATGGTAATAAAAAAAAAGACACCAATGTTCACTTGCCTCTTAAGGTGGGGCAACCTTTCACTTTGCTAAGCACCAAATACAACCATACAAGACACAACATTCCATGGCCTCCTATCTCTTTAAATAGAATCTCAATGGAAAAACCCTAACTACTTGCGGTCCCATCATTAATGGGTACCAACTACCTAGGGGGCCTTATCAAATGGACCCTTTTACATTAAATAAGTATCAACTATTATCTAATGGAACTTACTCAAATAAAATCATCGCATACATCAAAGAAGTTAGAATAAAACCTTAACATGAAATGTTCTTATAACATCTACAAAGTGTAACATCTTTTCTTTATTATAAATAAAATAAAACTACAAATTTATAAAAAAAAGTTATAAAACTTTATTTATTTCTTATGTAAGAGAAAGAAGAGGCCTACTTGCTTGTAAACCTCATAATCAGTTATTACATCAAAATAAATTTGCATCCCCGTTCCGTGTACTTGTACAAACCATGGATTGATTGGTTTTAGTAGTTCAAAAAACCATAAACATCATCACATTGATACAAGTCTATATGGTCAATTTGTTAATGATACGGATATGAATCCCAAGACCAAAAAAGATATATAGTAATTTGGAAGTTATTTCTTGCACCAAGTTCCATCTCTTTTCGAAATCAGAATGTTCATAGCTTTGCTGAGATCCCTTGTAGTGTGCATTTAAGTTTATTAAAATAAACATGTCATTTCCTACGTAATCATATTCAGTTCAATTTAGGATTTGGTGTAAAATAAACATGTCATTTACTAGGTAATCATTTTCGGTTCAATTTAGGATTTGGTGGTGCCCAATAGGTTATCCAAAAATTATTCTTTTAAAACTAGATTTTAGGTTCTAATGATTGGTGGACTTCTTTCATTGAAATTGATGGTGAAATGTTCCCCCATGCAGTGCTCTAAGTTCTCTAAACTAGCCAAAGCCAAGATTCTGGTTTAGATTTGTATAGCCAACACTTTGAATCTCAAAGATGGAGTATCAGGCTTGCACTCTTGGTTAAATTTTCTTCTAATCATAAAATCATAAAATAACCAGATTATCTTTAACAAAATCTTACAACCTTTGCCTTTTGTTTGGGGCAAGATATATGGCCCTTCACTTAGGCCTTCAGCCTTGTTAAAAAGACTTGGATTGGTATCTTGATATGTCATTATTGCATTCTAAGATTAAACATAAGTATTTCCCTATTGTCACTAAGTATGATGTCTATAATAAACTAAAAAAGATTTGGTGTGCTTGAAACAACATTTGAATGGTATGATGTTTATAATATAATAAATAACATTTGGTGTGTGGTTGAAATAACATTTGGAATGCGTAACGTTGAAAAGAAAATAAAAATAAAAAAAAATGGAGTGACTTATAATGGGCTTATGGTTGAGTCAATCTTGCAACTTCCCTAAACCCTATTTATAATAAAATAAATAAGATTTAGTGTGTTTGAAACAATATTTGGAATGATTAACGTTGAAAAAGAAAAAAAAAAATCAGTGGTGCCTTGTAATGGACTTATGATTTAGTCAATCTTGCAATTTCTCCGAGAGTAAACCCTATCACATATATTTGGGATTACCCCCACATAAAGACCAGTCTAGTACTTAACTAAACTAAGGAGCAATAACTTATTCAAGGGATATATTTTGATAAAGAGGATGTCATGTTATATTAAAGATGTTGGTATCATAGGGAAGGATAATGCTATCATATCAACATGGGGATTTGCATGTCAAAGCTATCTTTCAAATTAGCAAAGATGGGGATTTGCATGTCAAAGCTAGCTTCCAAATTAGCAAAGCTTTTGGTGCAAATGGTGCCCAGTGAAGCATTTCTGTTTCAAAATTATTATACATGTGGATATTTTACAAACTTGCTAAAATCAATGTATGTGATGCCTAATCTCAAGCTATCTAGAATCAACCATATACATTTTGTGTCCATGATCTAATATTAATCACTATCAATCTTGGGTAATTCAACACCATTGGATGACCTCGGCATATAGTTTTCTTGCGGTGACCTCAATGGTGAATTTTCACAGAAAAGGAAATCAAGTCACCTAGAAAGCAAAATATACTAGCTCTTTTCGAATTAAAATTTCATGCATAAAAATAATGTGAACTAGCATAGCTAAGAAGCCTTAATGACTTTTGTTAAGATTGAAAACAAAAAAAAAACATTAGCAGGCAATCACTGTGTTTACCAGTTGCTCCTACCAGTGTTACAATTAAAAGGATACATCTTTACAAAAGAATGTGAACTAGCATAGCTAAGAAGCCTTAATGACTTTTGTTAAGATTGAAAACAAAAACAAAAAAAAACATTAGCAGGCAATCACTGGGTTTACCAGTTGCTCCTACCAGTGTTACAATTAAAGAGATACATCTTTACAAACAGAAGGGTATAATATCATGTAAAAGTGTATTGTCAAATTAGAAGAGACAAACATATATCATCAAGGAATTTGATCAATTTGTGGAAGGCAGTTGCAATAAAAACAATTTCAAAAACTTGCAGGTTGTAACGCATCTTATTGATAATAATGTCAAGCATGCTTGAATGGTTAGAAACCAACCCATTGAATGCTAGAAGAGGGGATGCAGTCAGAAGGTTGATGTCATATTTTATGTCTCGAGAGAGTCAATTTTGAAGATGTCCAAACAGATATGTCATATTCAAGCATAAGTTTGTCAGCAATTTCAAGAACCCCAAGGGCTAAGAGGAAACTATAACAGTGAAGTTGATATCTGCCAGGCATCTAGACCAAAAATCCAATGAAGGCGTTGAGTGAACCTGAAAAGTAGGACTAGGAACTTGACTCTGGGCCATTAAGAAATTAGGACCCCTCTGCAAATAGCCTACGGATTGCAGAATGAACTCATGATCTCTGAGATATCTATCTTCCATAAATAACAACATAGCTAGGATGTTTTACGAATGTTAGATGCTTTTGAAGAGTACGGTTTTTCTTTTCATGCAGGGAGCATGTCACCGTAGTAACAAGCAAATAAAAGGCGCATTTAGCATGATTAACATTACAAATAGAAAAGAAAAGAACATATTGATTTCAGCCTCTATTAAAAATGTCCTGAAACATCAGATAGAAGCCATTTTAATATGATGGCTCCACTAGTGCAGCGGAAAACATCAACACTGTCAAGTGAAGTACAAAACCGGTTTCACACTTGCTGCAGACGTGACACCAGACTCTGCATTCAACTGTATTAGAATAACAAAAAAAGAAGCCCTTCCCTTGAATATATGGATAGTTCACATGTTCGGGAGTTGGATTTAACTGTACTTAAAGACCGACAATGCCCACAGATCTTTTACTAGCTTGGTTGGAAGTAATTTTCTGTCAAACCTGATCAATCACAGAGATAACCTTAAATCTAAGTCAACATATTCTATAGGCACTCTAGTAGCAATTTGGTTGTCCTGGCGAATGAAGTCTGCAGTGCCTTTGTTGTTTGATTCATATAGAAACCTATAGAAAGGCATAGATCCCTCATCCTGTGCCACAGCTTCTGTGGCATTGATTGAGCTATGCTGAAGCAATCCCTTAAACAGAAAATTTGATTTGGTACTCAAACCTCCAGTAATTTCCTGAATAAAAAGAAAACACAATTAATTCCGTTTTGATGGGAAAAAATACGAGGAAAAGGCTTTGAACTGTTTAGCCTTTGATGACAAATATAATTTCCAATACCACAAAAATGTCATTATTTTCCTTGCAATGAAAAAAGGCAAAACAGCATAAATAATGACTCTGGACCTGAATGAATTTCAATGTCACAGGTTAAGGTCACCACCTGATGGGCAGTCTCACTTTAAACTAGTACTTCTCTCATTGTAAAATGTACACATGAAAAACAAATGGATTACCTGCTGGGCATGGGTTAATACTTTATTTGGCAATTGGCATTCGTCACTGCTTTCAGGAGTGGAAGAATGTTGTTTAGGTTTGCAACATCTTCCATTCCCATGATAGGCCTCGTTAGGTGAACATGACAACCCCAGTGTCAAGAAAGCAACACTAGGAGTTTCAGTCTCCTGGGATGAAATATCATTCCCAAATGAACCTTTCCAATTCAATGCAAAACCAGGCTGCAAAGAGGTCGAACTTGAGCAACTGTCTTTCACGGCAGCCTGACCTGCTCCACAGCGGACCTTAGGAGTACTTCCGCTGTCATAAGAGAAACTTAGTTCAGAGGGATGCCTACTACCGGGGGATGCCAATTCAGAATTTGCTTGCCATGTATTTTCCTTGAGGGGTTCAAGACAGACTCCCAAAGAATATCTAACAAATACAAGAATCTAATATCAGCAAGCAGGGCTTGCACATAATTTTAATTCAAACTTTTGGGCTGGAAATAAATGCAAGAGGCCTAAGAAGGTACCTGAAAACGCCAGCAGGCTCCTGTATTGCAAGCTCCAATCTATTTGGATTAGGATCAGCTATGTCCTCAGGTTTCACATGTATCCCAATCCCAACATTCAGACATGGAACCTTTGGTTGAATTGGGCTACCGGGATTTTCTTCAGAGAAAGGCCAGGGACGTTTTACGCCAGCAATCTAGTTCACTAATCCATCACAAATTGAGAACCCATCCTAATCATTGCAGAAAAATAAATGAATATATGAAGATGAATACTGAGAAATCTAAAAGGAGTCAAGGTTTTCCTACCCTGTCTTCCTCGGTCCAGGGAGGAGTGTTAGAATAGCTTTGGTTTGAAGGGGGCTCCAATTGCATAGTAGCGCCAGATGATGATATGCTCACCTGTATATACACAAAATCATGTTTCTTACTCGTAAATCCCAGTACGAAAATTGCATCCAACCATGAATCCTACCTCTTTTGAAGACACAATTTTATATATTAAGGTCCTAGAACCCCTATAGCACCAAAAAGAACAGAATATATCTTCTAAACTGCTATCCACATATACAAAGGCATTGTGTCTAACAACAAAAACAGATGAAATGAACTAAGGAGAACGGGAACAGAATTGAAATTGGAATTTAATTATTATGCACGAATCGCCAAAATAAATGGAACTGCACTAACAGTTATGGGAATGCATAACCCATATCACTGCGAAGGTAACAGTAAACTATAAATCTAAGCTTAGAAGGAACACATGGCCAATCTCCCAGAATCGCCTAACAATAAACTCTAAATCTCAATAACAGTAAAGCATAAACATAGCTAACAAAAGGGCTAACCAAAGAAGATAAGTCCCCCACAAAGTAAAGAATATAGTGAACCCACCACTGGCAACTTCCTTGCTGGGGCTGGATATCGTAGCAAGGGGTCAAAGAATCTCAAATCATTCAGAGGACTAGAGGTGTTCTGAGACCTTATTCCAAACAAATCCATCTTTCTCATCTCCAATTCCTGATTCAGGGAATGATTCAAATCATCTCTGTTCCCATTCTGGACAGGCCATAAGCCAGGTGCCATGATGCCGGGGTTGGCCACACCCACATCGGTCACACAGGACTCAACAGGCTCACTGCTCCTCCCAAGAGATGAATTCCTGGACAGGACCCTGTTCTCTTCTCTGGGTGACTGATGTTGTGGACTGCTACTGCTGCTGCTCAGTCCCATTGGAATCTGCTGCTTGAGATTAATGGAATGGAGATTTGCCATAGAAATGATGGAGTCTGGCATTTTGCAGGTGTTTCTTGGGGACATGAATGTTGGGTGCTGTTGAAGAGCCCGGCCCTTTACTTGTGAGGCATAGTTATGAGAGAAGACAAGAGAGTTGCCTTGAGAATGCAGGGCACCTGTGAGTGGAGGAAGGGCATGGGCTCGTTGTAGAGATGCCAGACAGGCTGCCTCTTGCCTCTGCTGTTCTTCCATGCGTAGTTTTTCCAACTGGGCAACACCCAGACCGCGCTGAGGGATTTTCTTTTGGCCATTCTTGGACTTTCTGCTGGATCTAGAACTCCTCTGGTGGTGCTGCTGCTGCTGCTGGTTCTCGTCCTGTTGTATCATGCTGCTGCCTTCCTTTGTTGTATATGTCAAGGATGACAGGGGTACCTTCTGAGTGTTGGATAAACCGCCTGCTCTCAGCAGCAGCATTGCCATCTAAATTCTAACAGACCAGCTGAGGTCTGTTAGGTCCTCGCCAGTGCTTGGGAGATGGAAGTATATGCAGAACTTGGGAATGAGTGTCAGAGGGAAAACACATCCAAACAATTATTGGGTGGAGGGATTCCTATGTTTTGACTACAATTGCTGTCAGGATATATACACAGGAGTGCAGATAGACAGAAATAAAAAGAAGAGGTATAACCTCCAACTTCAAAACAATATAACTAGGAGCTGGTACATTGCGCAAAAAAAAGAACTCCAAAATACAGAACTAGGAGGGAGAAACAGGCAGATATGCATATAACCACAGATGGTTGTTGATAGGAGGATATACACAGAGCTCCACAGAAAGATAGGGATACACCCACAGATGTTTGTTGATCGGAGAATATAGACAGAGCTCCACAGGCAGATACCCACAGATGTTGGTTTTTTGATAGGAGGATATACACAAAGCTCCACAGGCAGATAACCGCAGATGTTTGTTGATAGGAGGACATACGCAGAGCTCCACAGGCAGATACTCACATATGTTTGCTGATAGGAGGGTATACACAGCTCTAAAGAAACACAACTAGGAAGAGCAAGCCTATCTATGCCCACTTTTCCTCTGTTTAACAGAACTGCAAAGGAATAGAACTAGGAGAAGCACTTAAGCTGTGACCTGCATACCCTTAATTGATGTTTGATAGGAGATTAAACTAAGCTTCAAATAAATATAACTAGGAAGTGCAGAAATGTATCCAAAAACCCAAGGAGACATCAGGGTAGAGGATATGCAGAACTCCAGGCCATCAGAACTAGGAAAGGCAGACGGGTATATATATATATATGTCTGTAACCATAGCACCCCCAGCAACAGTCGACAAAGATTTGAATTGGGGAGAGACATGAAGGAGGAGAGAACTAATGCAAGTCAACATTGCACTACTTATAGGTGATGATCATGAAGAGAAACGCCACCAAATCTCTGCATGGAAACCAGGAATCTTGTCCAATCTCCGCTTAATTGGGATCCTTCTCTTGTTTTTCACCTCGTTGGGATCCACCAGCACCAACACCAGTGTCTGCTGCCTAAGCCTATTCTCTAGGGGGTTGAGCAGGGGCTGCTTGCTTTTCGAAAGAAGTTGTAGGAGCATCCATCTATCTATCTAGGTATCCATCGTCATAAAACGAACACCATGCCCTGTTTTGAGAGCACCGCGTGGTAACAAAGTGAGGGCAGCATCAGATTCATAGAACCCATATCACAATTCTTACGAGATCCTACCATTCCTATCCTCTCCTCACACGTGTGACTTGTTGCAAAAACCAACAGAATCTGGAACAATCTATCCTCAAACCCCATGTTGTGAGTGTGGAGGGAGGGCCCAACCAAACCAGACCGTCATACATAATCAGCAGCAGCAATCAAACTAGAAGTCTTTTTTCTGTGGACCCCCACCTTCCTTTCCCCTTAACACCAAGCTACAGCATATCCCATCCCTTGCTCATCTGCATGACCCACTTCCGTTAAAGCTCCCCTCTGCCATGACCATGCCCATGCCCTCTCATTAATCCCCGTTCACACCCTGCCCCACTCACAAATCTAAATCTGCACATAACACCAATTCCATGCACACATACCCCTCTAAATAGACACTAGCATCTAGCTCTGCAACACCTCCCAAAAGCAGCTTTAGGCAGAGCACTCTAGCCCTGGATACCCTGTTGGATTGGTATTATTTGCTTTATTTGTTTGTTTTCCCCTATCATCCACAGCCCTATAATCTCTGTCTATATCCACTCTACCCATTTAACCATCCGAATTTCAATCCCCAACACATGAGAGAAAAACAAGGTAATACTAATTATCTATTCTCCCAAACCCACCTCTAGATTCCAAGCAGCTTACACACCTAGATTCACTCCACCTCTTAATATATTCATCTCTATCTCTCTCCCTCATAAATGCAACGGACCAAATTGGATTCTCAACCAACCAACCAACCTGCCTCAAAAATAATAATATAATTACAGGAGGGATTCAGCCTGCCCATCTCTTTCACATTGACTGCCTCATGCTGAAACAGGTCCTACCCTACACACCAACAACACCAATCTGTCTCTTTCTTTCTCTGTGGCAGTTACATCATATGTGTGAAGTTTCTGCTCTACCCATAATGGGATTCAGGCATTTTCTTTCTCCCAACAATCATGTGCTTTGTATGTACTAAACCCACTTACTCCCTTAACCCCTTAAACACGCTTCACTCATTTCAGCGAGCCAATTTTTTACTTTTAAATTTACTATGGTGATTAGAATTTAGTCCTCCCCATAATCCCAATCATATCATATCATAACAAAGAGAATAAAAACTTTTAACCCTGACACCAACTCTACCAGCCCACACAGAAAAACAGCTCTGCTCACCTTAATTATTGTGCTGTACTTACTGTGCTGTGAGTACTTGAGATTTGTATGGAGATGGCAATAAGATTTGGGCAGTCCACCTCTAATTACTCTTCACGATTGACAGTTGATAGAACCCACCTGAGAAAAACTAAATTGCCCTTCCCTTCACCCAAAATTTGGCAGATAAGAATAATCTCCCACCAAAATAGCCAACTTCGTCCTCCTCCTCCACTATGTACTAAATCAAATACCAAAAAAAAATGGACATCTTTGGAAATTAGATGAATCTCCCACCAAAATAGTCACCTTCTTCATCTACCTCCTCACTATGTACTGAATCAAATACAAAAACAGACTGGCAGTTATCTTGGTTCTACATACCAGCATCTATCTCGATCCCAGTTATTAACAAGAGAATCAAATCAGCCTCTGTACTAATCTACCCGATGGAGACATTCACACCCAAATCTTTCACATGTGTTAACATTACCACGCCATTTCCCTCACTAACAGCCCTCATGGCTCTGTTGGTTTGTTTTGCACACCAACATTTACCCTACTGCTAACAACCCTCCTTATGACATGGTGTCAAGAGTGTGGTTGGGATAGAATATTTAGCATTTTACAAGCCCGTGGTCCCCCCAAAAAATAGACAATCCATGGATTGGTACTCAAATCTCATGCATTGTGACTTCCACATCCTCTCCCTAAGACTTGGGTAAGGTGGAATAAACATAGAGCAAGTGCTAATGTGATCTAAATCTTTGTCATAGTGTTATTCTGAAATTATGGATGTCAAGAGAATTATTAATATCACTTAAATTTAAATTGATTTTCTCTAATTAGATTTGATAAATATTGTATTTTATAGTTTTTAGTTTGAAATCTAAAATTTATTATTTTTTAGTTTTTTTAATAATTTTTAAAATCTAAAAAAAAATAGTATATTTCATATTATAGAGCTTACTTCTAGATGAGCATATTTTGTATATGATTTTGAATTACAATAAAAAATTTATAGCTATGGTATGCATTGGTCATTGGTATGTGAACCACTTAATATACCACTTGTCACATGGTTTTCACATTCTTAGGCTTCTTATATTATTTTCATTAATATAATTGAGCTAATTTTCTTGTGGAAAAAGAAAGGCTCTTCATATTAATATACCAATCATTTTCAATGATGTATAGTAATAAAATGATTTTTCATTTTCATTTCCAATGATGTATAATAATAAAATGATTTTTCATTTTGTGAATGTAAGTGTTCTTAGTTTCGCGTCTCTTCTTAGAGTTCGCTACCATAGTGTTCAATGTTTCTATCAATAATGCTTTTTTTCATTGCAATCTTGATTTTACTGTTTATTTTTTCTTTGTTCAATTTATTTTTGGTTCTAAGTTTCTACTATAACACATTAAGTTTTGCAATATAGTTTGTTGTCTAAGAAATTGCTCTAAACATAATGATCAATCACATGTCAAATAACAATAACAAGCTAATGGAAATCTTTAATAAGGGAAAACCAAAAGACTCCATAAATTAAAATCTATAAATAATAAGATTTTGCAAAAATATTATTTTTATGATAAATAAAAACAACAAAATTATATTAATTAAAGAAAAAATGTACACAACATTACAAGGTTGGGGATCCTTTTAGTTTAGCATGAGGATGTCAAATGTCCATGCTATAAAATCAAAGAAAAATGTGTTTGTGACACCTAATCTTCCCTACTGACAAAGCATTTACAAACCAGAACTCATTGGTAATAACTTATATTACGTGTAATATGATCAAATAAATAGCCATAAAGATTACTTGAACACCGGATTGAATTGGCTTTAGTGGGAGAAGCCAAATGTCAAAGTTTCTTTGTTTTACATTTTAAGACCAATGTGTAAGTTGGTCAAAGCAACAACCACAAAATTTCTCTTCCATCTAATGTGAAAGGTTTGTATTTTCAAAAAGTGTTACAACATGCGATAGATACTCTATGTAGTCACCAGTTTATTGAACACTTCCAATCTCAGTGCCCTTTAAAAACTTGTGGTGCCCTTTCCTTAAAATGCATGTTAAGCAATGTTTCTTATTTATAAGAATGATAATAATCACCTATATGAAGCTATGAATCAACCTCAATAATTAGTAAAGTAGCATGAAGAAACTAATCATGTTTAAAGTCATGCAAATAATTCCAGCATAATATTGTTTGTATAATCTTGGCATAACACGGAATGGGATGCTCTCTCTCATTTTTTATTATATCTTCAAAATTATTATGATTTAATTTACTTCTTAGTGTATAGTCAAAATTAAGTTTAAAAATAACATGGGGAAAGGAAATGTCTACCTTACATTGTAAAAGGACTCTAAACTTAATTGTTTCTCATTTTTCTTTTTGTCTTTTTAATTTGTTGTTGTTTAGAGTGACTCTCCCTTAACTTTATCATTCATCCTTTTCTCTTTATCTATTATACTTTAATGTAATTTTGTATGTATTTCAATTATCCATGATCTGAACCAAGTTTCATTAACTTTACAATGAGGAATAATGGAAAGTTTCATTCTTCTTCCATTAAAAATTAAATTGAAGCCTTCTTCCACTAAAAATTAAAATAAAGGTGAAATGTCATGGTTAAGTAAGTTTGGAAAATCTACTTTATATATTTTAATATCATAATTTCTATTTATATATTTTAATATCATAATTTTTAAAATATGACAAATAAAAAAATGGTCCCTTATACTTTTACATAATTAGAACAGTGCTTCTACCAACCTATCTCAAAATTGCATATATTCTATAATAGTAGTGAAACACCCAATGCAAATTGGAGAAACAAGCATAAGGGACCACTATATGTTGAATCCCTAGCTACCAAAGCCACAAATTCCATACTTTTGGACTATATTTACAAGTTATGTGGATATATTCTATATTTAACAATGTTTGGTAAAATGGTGATGCATAATCAATTAAATAAGAAACAAATGAACAAAATTGCTTTATTACCGCATAAAATATATAGTCTACAAACTAGCAAAATTGGTTGTCTTTAACAATTCCTTAAGATTATGCAAAAGATACTAGTGTTCCAAATAAATGTGCAACTTCCTTTTATGATCTTTTGAATTTTCCCTACCAAGTTGATATATACCATTTAATTCCCAATACCATCAAAATATAGAAGATAGTATACTTAAACTTTAGGTTTAAGAAACCTTTAAGGTATTGTGTAAGAGTGTCCATGATCATGCACATTTGATTTATTTGTTCATTTTGTTTTAGGTATTTTTTGTAATTAATATTTTTTTTTGCATAATCAATGTTTACTTTTAGTTGTGTTTGTGTTTGCTGATGGGATTGTATATCACTTTTAATTTGCAATGAACCATCAATGTTTTTTTGTTTGATATGTTTAAGTTGGTCAATCTTATAACCATTTTTTCAATCACATTTGTTTATATTAACTTGTGTATATATATCATTTTATGTGTAAATGGTTCTATATATATTTCTACATGATTTTGAGGAATAGTTTTTATAAGTAACTCTTTATAATTGTTATCACGACTTAGTCACAATGATATCACACATTACTTTGATTTTGTTTTTTTTTTAAATTAAAAAAGAGTTTTCCTAACTTGAATCATAATGATGTCAAACGCTGTTTTGATTTTTCTTTTTTTTTATATCAAAAAGAGATTTAAAAATAACCAAACTTCTTGTATTTTCTACACATAATTTGATTTTGGATTGATATAAACTACAAGTTTCTTGTAATTTATATCATTCTTATTATTGTTTTATTTATATATTAATGTTTCGACACTTAATCCCTTAAGTTACAAGTACACTTTCAATTTGGGTTTATTGTCAACAACACATTAATCATCCTTACATTCCTCAAATTACATCTACACTTATATTTATCAAACAACATGAAACTTCCAATAAATCTAATAATTATTTAGACTAATCACACATATATTGCATTGACTCCATTATAACTAATTTTAATTTTTAATTTTAATATAACCTAATTCTTACTAACTTTAGAATCCCTCACACCGTTCTAATCATAGTTTAAAAGTTTAAATTGTGCTCAACCCAAGCTGAAACCAAAGCTTCGATTCCCAAGCACTGTAATTCTTAACTATCTAATGTTATGTTTTGTGAAAGAATACAATAAAGTAAATTATTTTCCTCTCTAACTAATGAATGTGCTTTATAAACTCACAAAAGCCTGAAAATAAGACACTGTGTCTACCATGTAAGTTGTTGAGTGATGAGTTATATAGAGAGAGGGAATCACCATTTGGAGAATTTTATTGCACGAGACTCCTTTTTAGATAGTTAGTTATGTGTTTAATGGATGTCAATTATAAACCTCCATTACGACTTAAATGCCTTCATGTGCTTCATAGCCTCCCAAGGCTTTCCATAACCCTCCATGGAAGCTCAATATTGTAGTCATCACTTTCATGTTTCTTCATAAAAGGAAAACATAGGTTATAATTTGATATGATATCATTATATTCTGAAAGTTGTTAAAGTAATGTCAATGTAATATTAGAACTTTAGGTTTTAGAAATAATAATTATATAGTTATGTAATTGCATCGAAAGTTGTTAAAGTAATGTTATA
>ML860298.1:0-13923 GCA_009831015.1 Picea engelmannii
TCCTCTCAACAATTAACAAGTACATTATTTAATATGGGGCTCAAAACCCAGGGTTTTACATCCCCACCCCCTTATTTTGGCATTGTGCTTAGTGCATATACAAAAAATATATCAAAATCTAAAAATTTATTCAAAAAGTTTCAGGTATTCCTCCTGCATGGAATCTTCATGCTCCCAAGTGGCATCTTGAGGACCGTAGCAGGTCCACTAGAATTTTACCATCTCTATAACTTGATTCCTAAGCATTTTGACTTTTCTATCCAATAATTGCATTTGATGGACTTAGAAGTATCGCTCTCTCTCTATTTGAATCAGATGTCAATCAATAACATGGTTAGGATCATGTATATATATTTTTAGAAAAGTGACATGAAATACATTATGCACACTCATGGAAGCAGGAAATGCAATCATGTATGCAATTTTCCCTATTTTGTCCAAAATCTCAAATGGACCACAAAATTTGGCTGCTAGCTTTGTACAAATACCTAACTTCAAAGATCTCTTCTTGGGATTCACTTTAAAAATCACATGCTCCCCCACTTTAAATTCTCTTACTGCCCTGTTATTATCTACATAAACTTTCTATCTATCCTGAGCTGCCTTTAAATTTTGTCGCTTAATATTAACCATTTGGTCTTCCATTTCCTTGAGCAACTCTGGTCCAAGTACCACTCTATCTATTGGGTTGTCTCAGTTCACTGGATTATTGTATTTCTTACTATACAAAGCTTCAAATGGGATAACTTTAAATGAAAATTGATACCCATTATTATAGGCAAACTCAACCAAGTGCAAGTAATCTTCCCACTTAGATGGCTTATCCATCACATACATTCTCAACATGTCTTCAATTACTAGGTTGACTCTCTCTGTCTGCCCATCTAACTATGGATGGTAAGTTGTGCTAAAGTTCAGATTTGTACCAAATCCTTTAAATAATCCCTTCTATAAATTTAAAGTAAACTTTATGTCTCTATCCGAGACAATTGTCCTAGGTATACCATGCAACCTAGCAATATCCCTCATGTAAATTTTTGCAATATTAGTTTTTGTATGTGTTGTTCTTATAGGGAAAAAATGAGCATCCTTTGTCAATTTGTCAACGACTATCATGATTGAATCATGTTGTTTTCTTGCCTTGGGAAATTTAGTTATAAATTCAATGGTTATCACTTCCCATTTATTCTCTAAAATTGGTAATGGTTGTAGCAAACCCACTATGTGCCTATGCTCAACCTTCACTTTTTGACATTCCATACATCTAGCGATGTAATCAACAACACATTTTTTCATTCCCGACCAAAATAATTGGCTTCTTACTGCTGTATATATATATTTACATATTATTTTTCATATGGATAACATTTTTTGCAAATGTATGTATGTGTGTATATGTGTTCTTCTCTTTGTATGTGTGTGCAATATGCCAATCTAATACTTGATTATTTAGAGTATTTTTCATGTGATTAAATCTCCTAGGAACATGGATATATGTAATGTAATCAAAGTAACATTCTAAGAGACGTACCCTAAGGAAACGTCGATACAAAGTAGGATCATAAATGTGGTAAACTCCATTTAATTGGGACACAACCAGTTGAGAATCTAGGTAAACCCGGAGGTGTGAAATGTCGCATGACAAGGCGTCACAAAGAAACTCTATCACTGTGTTGTACTCGATGACATTGTTTGTAGAATCACCTAGACAAATACCTCTAGAAGATAGAAACTGGCCTCCAGGTGTAAAAATCACCCAAGCTATAGAAGCAAGCCACTGAGTGTGACAGCTAGCACCATCCACAAACCCAAAATGCACCTTCAATTCACTTGACATCTGCCATAGTGAAAAAGAAGACATAAATAACTACACATCCATAAAACAAAAAGACAAAAAACTGTATAAGAACTATACATATGTATAAGAAGTCACCCAAGTGACCAATCTAAGAGTAATACTTCTTGAGGTAGAGCCCATTTCTAGGCTCTGTCAAGACATTTCCTTCAAAGTCAACCAGATGATAAGCGCCCTTCTTCAATACCTCTTTCACAATGAACGGTTCGAACCACATGGGTTTAAACTTGCCTGCCCCCAGGGGATATTTGTATTGATCATAGACTAGGACAAGATCGCCTTTGGAAAAAATTTGAGGATGAATGGACCGATCGTAATGACACTTGACTCGTTTCTTATGAGCCTCATTGGCCAAGGTTGCATCACGACATTTCTCATCGAGTTGCTCGAGATATAGTAGGTGTTCCTCAAGAGGTGAAGTGTCTGGCAGTAATTCCACTACCAACTTTAGATAAGGGATCTGACATTCAATAGGTAAGACTGCTTCTAGCCCGTATATGAGTTGAAAAGGTGAGAAACTGGTGGCCGAGTAAAACATCAAATGCCAATTTGACTTGGCAGAATTGATCATCCACTGAAGAATAGTCTTGAGAGACTTATTCACAACTTCAACTTGACCATTCTCTTGTGGGTAATAAGGTGATGAATTCTCTTGCCTCAACCCAAGATTTGATTTTAACTCGATCATCATTGTTTTTTGTAAGTGACTAGCATGGTTAGTGACAATATCCTTCGGGATGCCGAACCTTGCTACTATCTGGTTAAAAATGAAAAAAATTGTTGTTTATCCATCATTGTTAAACATTGGGATAGCCTTGACCCACTTCGTGAAGTAGTCTACTGCTACGATGATATAACGATGCTCACTGGATGAGGCTGAGTGACATGTAGTGAAATCTATTCCCCACTTGATGAAAGTACCAACATCATTGACAAGGAAAATAGTAGCAGGATGTGCCTGCATCTTTCGATAGAATATCTGACACGGGTGGCACTTCTTGACCGCCTCAATGCAATCCTTGATTAATGAAGGCCAGAAGTAACCGACACGTAGAATATTTTGGTTTGTTGCCAACCCAGACAAATGACCACCACATGCTCCGGTGTGGTAGTCGTTCATAACGACTTCTTTGTGGATAAGGCACTGACGAAGAATGAAATCTACACCTCGACGATACAAAGTGTCATCGAGTATGAGATATTTTTGTGCCTGATGGATAATTCGTCAACACTCATCACAGGAAGTAGAAGTGGGTCACTTCAAAGTCTGGATATAGAATAGTATATCTCCATACTAGGGGTTCGAAGACACGATTAGAAAAATATCTCCTTTGATAGGTGATTCTTCGAGAGTGATATTACTAGACTTGACCGGAAGTTACGAAATAAGTTCGGCAAAGACCAATGACTTTTTGGATTTCGCGGAAATAAAATCCAAGTCAAATTCCTGGAGGATTAAAATCCATCTAATGTTTTTTCTGCCAATGACTCATCATGTCAACACATATTGGAAAGGGTTGACAATGGCAATGACAATTGTCTTGCGAAGAAAAATGCAATAACAGATTCACTGGACATCACGCACTGTTGCCAAAGCAAGCTTCTGAACATGATAATAATTGAGTTCCGGCCTAACCAGGACTTGACTAAGGTAATATATAACATTATCCTTGAGAAGATCATCCTCTTGAACCAAGACCATGTTGATGGTCGACTCTGCAACAGTCAAATACAAAAAGGAATCTTTTTTATAATTAGGGGGCCAGAGCAAAGGGGCAGACATAAGGGCGTGTTTCAACTCTTCAAAAGAGTGCCGATCAGATTCATTCCAACATAATGGGACTCCCTTTTTCAACATACACATAAACCCTTTAGTGATCTCGGCATAATTTGTGACAAAACACCGAAGAAATTTAACTTTCCCCTATAACCTTTGAAGCTGGGGTATTGTGCACGGGGGAGGCAACTGAACTATCACCTCAACCTTGAGAGGATAGACCATGATACCTGTTATTGAAATAATGAAACCTAAGAGATGACCCGACATCATGCATAAATTGCATTTGTTGGGATTCAAGCGAATCCAATTGTAGCGACATCATTCAAAGATTAGTCAGAGGTGTGAAGGATGATCAGATCTCTTGCAAGAGCATGATGCTAGATCATAAAGATATTCCTTGACTATATGTCTAAGGTCGTGAAAAGAAAATGACATGGCCCATTGAAAAGTGGCTCCATCATTCTTGAGGCCAAAAGTCATCTTACGATATGAAAACGTGCCCCAAGGACAAATAAAAGTTGTTTTATGCTGGTCTTCGGGCTTGATATGAATTTGGTTATATCTCGAAAAACCATCCATGAATGAAAATATCTCGCAGCCAACACATTCATCGAAAATCTGATCGATGAACGGGGTGGGAAAATTATCTTTCGGACATGCCTTGTTAAAATCATGGAATTCCATGCACACACAAATCGTACTCTGTTTCTTGTTAACCGGAACGCGGTTTGACACCCATTCCGTCAACTACACGGGGTAGATAAAACTGGCTTTAAGAATTTTCTCGACTTCACCCTTAATTGCTGCCACTTTTCGAGGATTCACCACTCGAAGCTTTTGTCGGATCGTTTTGGCATCAGGACAAGTCATTATTTCATTTTTGACGATTCTTGGGTCTATGCCTGACATTTCCTCATAATACTAGGCAAAAACGTCATGAAATTCCTTAAATAACTCTGTATAAATTCGAATCTCTTCGGGGGAGCAATCCGCTACGACAAAAACATTCTCCACAACGCTAGGGGTTCTGGAGATATCTATGGGAATCGTTTCAGTGATACTCACCATATTATCCTCAACATAAACTGTGAGCATAGCCAGATGATTAATACGAGAAGACCTATATACATTCACATTCGAAACAAATTCGCCCACCTCTATTCTCCTTAACTTTGGAAGAAAGTAAAATCTATGATGAAGATCATTCCAGGTTCTGTCTGGACCAGTCAATGCCTCAAGAATCACCTCATCAGAGGGAAAGATCGAGTCTAAAGGATCTATAGTGGCAAGAGAATATTGAGCCCAAATAGGCTCGAGAAGTGGATCTAACTCCTATTTGGGAGTTGGATCGAGGTTGCCCGAAGCTTGTTGGACAATGTTGTACGCAACTTCAGTTGCGGAAAAGGGAATGGCCATGCTAGGATTCTATGTCCCTTCCATCGAAGCCAATGGGGAAGGAAGAGTCCACAGATCGTGAAATTAAGTCATTAGAAACAAGGACACTTGAAATATTTTATCCCTAGGCTTGTCGGGGGCACCCGATATAAGCTTGAAATCACCAGAAGGTGGTGGATAATAAAAAGTACCCATCAATGATGGACCCAAACCAACCCCGAAGTTGATGGTGTCAGGTTGAGGATTATCAATCATCAGGACCGTGGAATCCCTTGATGAAGGGTTAGGATGGGAAAAGGACAACTAGTGAATGATCACAATTCTGCCCTCATGCGAAAACAATAAGAGCCAAAAAAATGTAGCAACTACTGCATGCATTACACAAGTCCAACTCCTCCCTAACAAAAGGTTGTAGTCGAGAGTCACATCGACCACTTCAACTTCAACGAACACGATCTTTCCTCCTAACTGCATGGGGAAAGAAGGAATGATTCCATGAGGTCTAAATGACCGACCATCGAATTCCATAAGAAACATAGGCAACGGAGACAAACCGGGTTGGCCAATGGCCTTCCAAAATTCCAATGACATCATGCGAATTGAGGTTCCCTCGTCAACCATAGTAGAAAAGATATTCTGAGTAAACGATTTCATGGTGTAAGCCACTAATATATAAAACACAACGTGGTAAGGAAGATGAATTTTCAATTCGGTTGGATCAAGAACGATTGTTCTCGGGTTACAAGTCTCTGTTGATCCCAAGGCGGATAACAAAGCCTTTCTATGCAAAGGGAAACTTTGGAGGACCTCCAAAGCAGACATGGCGCAAGGGTTTTGTGCCAAATCCTCCACAATGAAGTAGTTCTGGGCACCCCTCACGTTCATATTGTAATAAGATTTCTTGAACGCCCCTTTCGGGATGTGTGTCACTGTTTCACCTGTCATCTTCTCAATCTGGAGAGGAATCAGTGGGTTTGTGGCTTCTTTTCTCTTTTCGGCAGATTCTGATGTAATCTCAGGTCCTGGTCGCTATACGAGCCTATGATTTCATCATGTAAACATTTTCAGCTAGGCTATTACTAGTAGACGTTGGGGGTCCTTGACTGCCCCCTTTCGTGATCGAGGACGCTGAAGATTGAGCCATGTTTGGCTGATGTGGAAATGGGTTCGTCATCACAACATGTTTTTTTCGCACCAATAGCTTCTGAGCTTTCGCAAGTCGAGGGAACAAATGAGTCGGGTGGTCATCCATGCAAAGGTTACATAGATACTTCGACTTCCTCTTCTATGTTTCCCCCCCGCCAACATTGTTAGTATCCTTTTTTTCTTCTTTACCCTTCTTGTTCCATTGTTTCTTCTTTCCCTCAGGCTATTGGTTGGCCTTAGGGTTCATTGAATTCACACTATGTATGACTGACCTTTGGGTAGGGGGAGAATTCGAACTCTAGGTATGGTTGGACACAACCTGCTGTATCAACAATTGTTGCAATTGATTTGACAAGAGATCGATGGAATTTCCTTGTGTTGAGCTGACAATACCATTGGCATGGGGTCCAAACTTTTTCTAGGCTTTGCCGAGGATAGATTGTGGTGCATTCGAAAAAATATCATAGAGCATGCTAGACTGAGAGTAGATCAGTTCAACCTGTTGTGCTCTCATTATTGCCTCCTTCTCTAAAAACACTCCAGAAGTTGTTATGTCCTTGGAGATGCAAGGAACCAAAGACTTCAGGAACCATTCCAGAAATAAATTTGGAGGGACTTGGACCTTAATCAATATTTTTCGACGCCTCCATTCTCATATGTGATTGGAGATATGGTCGGCCTTGGTCTGCTGAAAGTTGGCCAACAATTCAGTGTTGAAATCATATCTCACAAGTAACTAGAAATGGTTCAAAAATACCATCACCAATTCATTGAAGTAAGAATACCTCGAACAGTCGAGCTCAATATACCATTTTGCGACACCCCCGATAAGAGTCTATTGAAAAAAGGTGCAATTGGACAGAGTCGTCTCGCAATGAGTTTGAAGAGCACCATAAGTGAAAGGTTATCACATGATCACCTGGATCTTCGCCAGGATTGCATTCAAATTTTGGAATATCTGATGGAAACTTAGTCGGCATGGGGGGCCAATGCGGATCATGATAAATTGGGTCGTTAAGAAATCTTGACAAGTCTAGAAAATGTAGTGTTTCCAGAAACAATAGCTTAGGCTGAGTACTATGTATAGGAAATAGGGGTCCTAGAGTTTGACTGGCACCAGGTTGTTAGGAAAAGTTGGACTGCTGGCCAGGGTTTTGGTAGAAACCGTGGCCTTGACCAACATACAAAAATTGCATTGGCTGGGATATTATTGGCTGACCCTCGTATATTATTGGATGACATGGCTTGGGATACGACATGACATGGGATTGGGCTATGACATGGCTTGACCCCAGTAATTGGATGACATGGAAGGGGATCCCCCCAACTGATCCCATGGGAATAGGTACGAAGCCTTGCTCGAGGTTAAATTCAATATGGAAGCGGTTTCTCCCGACCGACATCCCTTGCGAGGTAACTGATCCCTGCCAAGGATTCCAAAGCCCATGAGAGGAGAAAACTCTTGTAGTCTCTCCGTGTGTAGGAATAGTACCCTGCACAGGTATCTGTTGCCCAAAACAGGGTTTCCCCCAGTTGAGATGACAGCTGAAGAAAAAGTGTTGTTCCCAAACATGCTAAACAAAGAGAATGGCATAGATCCCATCTGTGTTGTGTAAGACGAACGTCCTAAGATGCTTCCTCCAAACAAGATGTAGTTAGCACTCAACTTGATAGGTTGCTGGAAATCATTACCGAGTGAGGGGGACAGAGGAGGTATATGACCCCCGCCGTAAGGGATAGCATTAAAAAGGAATGAAGTGCCCTCGATAGACCCTTGCATGAGAGTGTTTGAGCTCCCTACCCCCAGAACCATGGTTTGTAAGGTGGAGTAGGTAAGGACTGAGTTCGAATCGAATCCGGGCATCCCATATGAGAATGGAGGGCCCTTTTCACTCTATGTAAACGAAACAGTGGTCGTCGCCAATGAAGATATCATACCACTGCCCGAGGTAGAGGGAGTCGAGACCACTCTAGTCTAGACTAGTGAAGGTGGGTTAGGAGGAAATATGCCCCTTGTGGTAGTAGCTGAAATGAGAGTATGAGGACTCCTAGATGAAGTAGCAACATTTTCTTCCATTGCTACTTGTAAAACTAACTGGCGCTCAGAAGGTGTCAAGAGGGACAACTTGTACTAAGATCGATGCTGACAAGTCAGTGATCAGAGGGTTGGATAACCCAAGAGCTTCCACCCCAAGGTCAGAAATAGTGGTTTCCTATGGAGTTGAATAGTTTCCTCGTGAAATAGGTTCAGGCACAGTTTCCTGTGGCCCAGTCGCTTCTAACGACCCTTGTTGGTCAAGTCTTCACCGTAACAGTGGCATAGGTGGATCCAATGCAACCAGTGGTAGACCTTGAAGCCTTCACAACTGACAGAGTTCTTGATCTTCCACTTTGTGAAAATATCAATCGACACTGTAAGGCTTAGCAAGCATTTAAACACAAAGCACACACTAAAAAATTCCTATAAGAAAATTCAAGCAGTCAACTATCTAGTAGGAAGAACAGTTATGCCAGTAAAAAGTAGAGAAGCTAATTGATGTAAGTGAAACTTGAACACATAAGCACCCTCTGGGTATACTCTGTGAAGCATGACCTGACGTCTTCCTTAGGTACCATAGTATACCCCCACAGTCACTAGTGTAATTCCCTAGAATATGGGAAACTAAGTTTCAAGCTTGCAATCAGTCACCAGGCGGGTACAGTCAATAGTCGGACGGATCGCAATGAGAAAGATAACAAGTCTGAAACCGATCGAGGGTATTGAGAGAAAGTGGTCTGAAAGAAAATAGAGGATCTCAAATGGATTTGAGGTCCACAAATATCCATAGGAAAATGGAGTCGGTATTACTCCCAAGCGAAATCCTCAATATGCATTCCCCACTACGTTCAATTTGACTTGGAGGGGTTATCTCCATTTCCTTTCCTCACGCGACCTCGTGTTTATCCCCTATGTTAGAGTGGGGTCCCATATAAATTTTACGACACAGGAATTAAACACTCCCTAACTCAGACTCCAATGTTTGTTTAATGGCCTTGAAGAGTTTCCTCTCCAACCTCATTCAAGGCCCTAACCCTAAACTAGTTGGTTGACCCTACAAACAGAAAAAAGTCTAGTTTATTTTATATTAAGAGTTATTTTTAATGGCTTGATTTACTCATGGGATATGGTGGTGAAATTAATGATGTTATAAGAGACGAAAAAGAGGAGAAAATGAAAAATTGAAAGCAAAATTACTTCTAATCCAAAAGCAAATTTTATAACTAACTCTTTGTAAGAAACTTTTCTTTAACTAACTTTTTCAAGATCTTGTAAAAAAAACCTAAAGCATAGTTTCTCTTGACTACAAGCTACTTATGTTTAAGGAAATCAAGAACTTAAAAAATAGACTCTTTTTCCTTTTTTGCAAATAACCAACTCTAACTACTTGATCCGAAAAGATATTTTAAACAACAATGGTTGAGTTATTTTGCATGCGTTATTTTACCATTTAGGAAACTGATAAAATATGAAGAATGAAAGAATAAACATAGAATCCATTAAGCAATATTCATATCTAAACATGAGCATGAAGAACAAAAAACCATAATAAGAAAAGTTGATAATGGAGTTCAACAATCTCGCCTACGTCTTCGAGCCTTTGTCTCAGTGGGTGAGGCTTTCTTATTTCTATTCAAAGCTTTAAAATTAAATCATAATAGTGCCAAAAGGGTTACAAACTGATCTGTTCTTGCTATACCAGATCTCTAGAACCCAACAAAACTGACGTCACTGAAATGGGATGAACGAAGATCCCAGAAATAGCCCACAAAGGTGCTCTCCTCAATCACTTCCCTGCATAAAAATTGCTTTGGCTCAATATTTCTTCAGCATAAACCTATTATGAACCTCCCCTATGGCTTCAAGATCCTCTGGCTTATATAGGCTTGAAGTTTATAACCATCTCCCAACTTCCCCCCAAGATCTGGCCTAAAAAAGGGCCCAAGATCCTCCAAAACTGGATTAAATATCCCAATATCAGGCTAAACTCCATTTAAAAGCCATATAATAAGGTATAAAAACCACTAAATGCAAAAACATGGTGCAACCCCTTTATCTCCACGCTCCTGGTCATATGGAGGGTGGCCATGCGGCCTCAAGATAAGTCCTGACATGCTTCCCCCTGTTACCATTCATCCCCTGGTTACATTGCATGCCATATGGCCTAGCTTTTAAAGCTCCATGTACAAACTTGGTTGTTAAGCCCCCTAGGCATGAGCTGGTGGTTATGCCCCTTGGTCAGTGGGCTAGCCTGATCGATCGGGGCTAGCCCCATAACCTTTGTGCTGAAACAATATGGAACTAGGTCACATGCGATGGAGGTATGCGATGGTAATGAACCAGGGGCTAAAATCCAACATATGCATTGATACAATGAGGGTCTAGTCATATCGTATCGGTCACGTGGTAAATATTTCATTGGGTGCTAGGGCTAGGCCAAAACCCTCTCCCCACCCAACGGTGAATACATTCAAACATAAATATAAATGGTGTCGATATAGGTTAATACCCACTAGGTAGGTGGGATGGTAGCCCGAACTATGCCCAAGACGTTCCCCCATGCCAGAGGTCATGTGGTCAACTCCGATGGAGTCCAACAAATTTTTCCCATATGTTATCCAATGCAAGGGTGCCACGTGGAATCACATGACTTGGCCATGTTATTCGCCCAAAAAAGGACATGTGTCAATAAACCATTGGTCCACCTATTTACTGAGGTGTCAACCCAGTCATATGCCACTATACTTGCCACATCAACGCCACATGTCATACAAGTTGTACAGACCTACCAAATCAGTTGTACGGATGTGCCACATTTCACCCTTGCAGTGGTGACATGTGTCAATACTTGACTCATCCACTTGTCTATTGACATTAGTACCAACTGTACCCTACCACGTCAGCTATACGTTCCTACAACATATACAATCAATAGTCACATGGCACTGTACGGACTATACAATCATCAAATTTTGCATGTTTTGGCGAAATGAATAGACTGTGATATATTGTTCATACAACATCCGTTTGATCCCATTCAAATTGCGTTAGGTTCGTATCAGTGAGGCCTACACACAAGTCTATTTTGAAGCCATTATGAGAAATTTGATTTTTAGGCCTTCCTGGACCCACTTTGGTCCTGAGATCCAATCCTGGATCACTACTTTACCAAACTGAAAATCTTTTTTTTTTGAAATTGCTTTAAAGAGAAAAACTGAAATAAATATTTTTCTATTTTCAAAGCAAGTAAAAGGGGTAAAAAGAAGACTAAAACAAGACTGAAAGAAATCTGTATCCCACTGCGTATCAAAGGGAATCAATCAATAAACCAAGAACGAAGATCTACAATTCAACAACTTGCTTAAAACCATTTTAAAAGTAAACACAAGAAAATGAAGAAGACAAGTAAACTGACTGTAAATCTAGGCTATGGCTGTAAACAAAGTCTCTGCACTGATCCAATAAAACCCTGAGAAGTGTAGACTTCAATCAGGAAAGAGGCAAACTCCCTCTTTTTCAAAAAAATTCTTGAAACATAGATGTGGTTTGTTGCATCAACAACCTACATATGTATGTGGGTTTTTTACTGAGAAGAGAATGTATGTATGTGGGATGACTCAAGACAGGGCACGTACACCTCTGGATCTTTCCAAAAAAACAAAAGATTAGACAATATTACAGGGTAGGGACAACTGGTATTGCACCCGAAGGTGACCAAAATCCTTTGATAGACTCAAAAAACTCAAAGAAACTTGAAAGGAGAAAAAACCAATCAAACAACCCAAAATACCCTAAAAAACCCTAGAGGCTATCCCCAATATGGTCAATAGTTTTTCTAGTGGGAAATAACCCCCCTTTAACTACACCAGGGTTCATAATGTAGGCATAGAAAATAACCATCTAAAAGATAATTCTCTATACTACCCCAAACATACCAAAACTAATATAAAAAAAACAGAGAGAAAAGGAGATCAGGTAACTATACCTCTAATCCCACATCTAGTGATGATCTCCACGCGCTTGGAAGTTCCACTGACTGCACGCTTCCTCCCAGGGCTGACCTGCATCCAAAGATAGACAAATAGAGAGTGACATGCATGTTATTACATATATAAGTAAGGTTTAGATGTTAGAATGTCAAGCATAAACCAATAAAAGCATTCAAGACACAATCATTTGGGACATGCAAATGTAATTCTTTTATTCATATCATGAAGATTATACCTTTACAATCTAAGTCGGCTACCATTCTGTGAACCTAGTTCAGGATCCTCTTCACCATGCTACAAGTGAACCTTGTATGGAATTCTCCTCTCAACCTTCTGATCTCTTCTATGGAAGTGAATGGGTTAAATGGAGGAAGAAGGGGCTAATGAGAGGATGTTGAGGCAATTTCTCACAAAAGGAAGCAATATCTTGGGCAAGGAGGGGAAGTGAAATCGGGCAGAGTTTTACTGTTATTATTCTTAGGTATGAAACGAGACCCCAACACCCCCTTTTATATGCGAAAATTATGGTTATTCGATTGGATGACGGGCTATAGCAGGTGGATTAGTTGGGAAACCTCCAATATCCCATCAATTTCAACGAATTCCTTGCAACTTTTTATTTTTTGAAACTTTTCCAAGTATACACATGATGTAATGGTGCAACATGAATATGTACGCTAGCTATAGTGGTGCAAAAATCATATGTACATGATAAGTAATGGTGCAGGGTATGTACATCTTCAAAAAATTGTTTTTTAAGAAGAGTTTCTCAACAGTTCTTTGGAAAAATATTCAAGTAAGAGGGCTAAGGCCATGTATGCATGTGTAGAGAAATTTAGGGCTATAACAACTGTATGTGTTCTTGTACAGTCATAGTATTTGGTTACCAAGGATAAGATGATCCCGTGGAGAATATTACTACCAAACATAAAAAAAAATCATAAATTCCTTGAGTAAAAGGATGTAGATTAAAATACAGTTGGGATTTTACCCAATGAGATTGAATCATGCTAGTCTGTGGAAAAGGAATCCTATCATTTCTTTGGGAAATGATATCCAATCCTACAGGAGTGGGATTATGCTGATGGGCACTAATAGAAAGACTTGGATGTGAACATATGGAAAGGATCCGTAGCAGTAATAATTATTGCTTTAATGCAGGTTTAAACCTTGAATATGTGTATAATCCCTCACGATCATAGGAATACGTCTGGTGACCATTATCTGAAAAGGGATAGAATGCGTAGCTCTTGGGTTTTGAAGGGAATTGAGAAACAAATTTTGTTTCTAGGTACAGGAATTGTTGGGCAGGGTTTTTCTAATCAAGCTGATAAACAAAGCTGTAGAAATATAGAGTGAATGAGTGAGAAATCACAACAGCCTCCCTTGCTTGGTGGATAGGAAACTAATATACCATAATTCTTGTGGGAGGAGGAGAGTGGCCTCTGTCCCTGACTGTTGCTGAGCAAAAGGAAGAATTCTAGGTGTAATGGTTAGTAATGATTATGACCTAAAGATACTTTGGATTTCTGAACTAGAATACTTAGTAAGTAACATAACTCGAAATTGCATTTGGAATTTAAGGGAATAGTCCAAATGTTATTAGACATTAAAAATTTATTATAATTAAGGTAAAATGGTTGATTAAATGTTGATCCTGAATGTGGTAAATAAAGTGTTGGGTCACTTCTAGAATCCCAATGGGGCATATTGACATCCA
>WSFP011409302.1:0-24887 GCA_009831015.1 Picea engelmannii
GTTCACTTTCCTTCCACAGGTGACACTGAAAGACTACAAATGTGCTGAAGCTGTGGCCAATAGCAACAATTTTAGATAGGGACCTTCCTCTATTCAATCCAAAAAGGAAAAAGGCAAGTCACATGAGAGACATCAGTCAAAAACTGATAACCTCCTGTCATAAACATTCGATACTTGCAGATATAGAATCTTTTAAACCGAATAATAAGAGTCTTGCAAAAGCTGGGACTCATACAACTTACAAGCCTTGTGAACAAAGCAAAGCAAATTTGCAAAAGCCACTGATGTCAGAATGCACTGATTCATTAGCATACTTTCAAAGAAATTTTAGATATGCCCCTGGAAGAGGCTCAGGTGCTCCTGAGTTCCCATAATTAACCTATCTGTTTGGTAGTCACTTGCTAAAAATTGCGTCGTTCACAAATATAGTCGAACTCTTTGCATCTCATGCTTTCATGGGTGGTAATGTGTATACTTGATCCTCTACAACTGCCTTTATTGTCCTTGGAGATAGAAAAAACTATTTATCTAGTCGAGAGCCTCTAAACATGGGGGCTGCAACAACGGAGGCAACCAGCACATTGGCAAAATATCAGCAACAAAGTGGACACCTCATACCGCACAAGCCCTTTTCCATAGCCAAAGGCTTTGAAAGCAGGAAGAGCTTTGTATTAATTGTGTCACAAACCCTCGCCATTTAGGATGAAAACCTGCTTGAATACACACTGTTAAGAGAAACATTAATATTGCCAAGAGCAATCCTTGGCTCCAACTGTAATCATCTTTGAATTCTACAGATAAGGTTCTACAGAAATTAGGGTTCAAAAAGCATGCTCTATTTGTGACCGTAAGGAATAACTATGAAAATCTATCTAAGCAAAATCCAAATATCTTGAAATCAATCTGGAAAATCTGTCATCACAAAAGTTAGCATCTGCATAATCAGTTTCCAAGGGCAACCTTGGTTTTGGCCAATATTTGGACGCACATATTTTTCAATGATTTCATATCTTATAAATCCCTCTTCATACTCTCCTTGGAGTGCCAGAAGCTTTGATCATGTGGCTAGTTGATGCCCATTTGTTATTTCTGCTAAATGAGTATTTTTAGTTCATTGGCATGGATACATTACAGTAAAATTACATAGTTATTTTATGGGAATCGCTGTATTCCATTGAACATTGCAGTATTGAACTCATAGGCACTGGCATGTTTTGTTGATGTAACTGCACAACAACTCTAGTGTTGCATTTGTGGACAAATTTAAAAATAGTATTGATTATTGGATAGTTTCCAGGTAGAGGATACTATTTGTAAAAGTGCAAAGAAAGGTTTGACACCATCCCAGATCGGTGTCCTTCTCCGTGACAGTCAAGGTATTCCCCAAGTCGGGACTGTCACTGGCAGCAAAATTTTGCGAATTTTGAAGGGCAATGGTATGTATGTTTTGTCTATCAAGTTTAAGGCAGAGTACTTCAGTATATTGTTTACTGTACGAATAGTATATGTTTGTAATAAGGAGTTGATGACTGTTATTGGCAGGACTTGCACCTCAAATTCCCGAGGATTTATACCATCTTATCAAGAAGGCAGTTGCAGTTAGGAAGCATCTCGAGAAGAACCGTAAGGACAAGGATTCAAAGTTCAGGCTAATATTGATAGAAAGTAGAGTCCACCGCCTGGCAAGATACTACAAGCGAACCAAGAAACTTCCTCCCAATTGGAAATAGTGAGTAAAATATTCACCATCTTCTGTTGTGAATCAACCAGAATATAATTCAGAGTGTTTAAGGTGTTTTATTCAGGTAGTGACAGCTCGTTATAAGACAGATGTAACCAAGATATGGACAGAAAATATGGTCAGAGCACTGTAGGAAAAAACTAAACAGGACCTATTCCTTTCTTCCCTTGATCATTGGAATCTAATTTAATAACTTAGAAAAATCACCAGAGAAGTGAAAACTAGAAAAATCGTAGCTTCATCCGGCTGGTTTTGCTTATCTAACATGGAAGGAGTTGAGAGTGCTCATGTAACGTGGAAAGATTAGAGAGGGCCACTGGAAGCTGATGGTGCAAGGTTTTGAAGCCTGTGATCAACCTTGAAAGATACCAATGGAGACACGTGCTGTTCTATTATAACCGTGTTGGGTTATGTAGATGTGGGTATTTGTCCCATTGCTGGTTGGATTGATGGATAAAGCGAACACAGTTACGACTTCATTCTCACTGTTGGTCCGAGGGAAAAAAAATCATTAGGGAACCAAAAAACTTGGTTACCAAGTATTTTTCATCGTTAAATTGCTCATATAAAATGTATTAAGGGCCACAAAATGCACGATTTGCAATGAAAAGTTCTTATAAGAGTGCATTGCAGATGCAGCGATCTGTGTTGTCAATCCTGCAAGACAAAAGAACACACATAGCTTCATATCTTTTTTGTAGTTAATATGCGTGAATGAATAGTGGCTTTGCACTTAATCCAGATGGAAACATAAGCCATAGTAAGCTTCTGGTAGTGATGTAGAGTGATTTAATGCGTAACAAGTATTGAAGGTTTCATATCTATTTTTGTAGTTTAATATGCATGAATGGTAGTGATGTAGGGGGATTTAATGAGTGAGATGTATTGAATTTTATAGTCTTTGAAAGATGATTGAACAGTAATTTTTTCCCAGTGTGATTGTTTAAAGTTCCCTACCAATTTTTTTCCCAGTGTGATTGTTTAAAGTTCCCTACCAATTTTTTCCTTGGCCTAAAATGTGAGATTTTCAAGTCTTATGCCCTGAATTGAGGCTGCCCCTAACTGAGGCGATTTCTGGAAATCTGACATGTACGAAGATCCTCAAAGTAGTCTCCATATTCTCCAATCTGACTAATTTGCTTTAGAAAGGCTATTAGTGAAGGGTAAAGGGTGATGCACGCAATCTACTCTGCACAACGCAGTTTAAAATACTGCACACCAAACAGGCTACGCGACAGAGTTCTCAAGACCACTGCGCAGTGCACAGACTGTTTAGATTGTTGCGCGCCGTGAATACACACACTAAATAAAATTATTTACGAATGTGGAATAAAACAGTGCTATGCTTTAGCATGTAAACTCAGAAATAACACAAAAGCTTGTCTAAACACAAAATACTTGATATTAATGAACTTCGGCATAGTGCGCTCTGATTTTACAATATATAGTGACAAAAATGAGCTTCGGCTCTAATACTTCTTCTGTCAACTCTTCAGACCGACTCAACATTTAACTCAACCATAATTACAACTGACTCTTCAACCACTTAATTTAATTGGGGAAGATAGAATTCGGCTTCATTTATAGTTCTCCTGCTTGCCGATTGACTTTTGAGTAAGTATGTGACTTTGCATTTGCAGATTGTCTGACTGACATTTTGACTAATGACAAATTTTGACTGACAGACAAATAGGCGGCGATGTGAAGATCTCACTTACAATTTCCAACACTCCCCCTTAATTATAAGTTGGTGGAGTTACAAAAGAAAATAACATCAAAATTTTGAGTTTTCATTTTACTGTCACTCATCTGTTACTGCGCGGATTCCCAGACTATTGCGCAGATGCTGAAATGCATCTCTTGCTAAAGCCTTTGTAAAAATGCCTGCAATTTGTTCTTTTGACCTACAAAATTCTAAGCAGATCTCTTTGTTATTCACCAATTCTCTCATGAAATGATACCTTGTATCAATGTGCTTGGTTTTCTTGTGAAACACATGATTCTTTGATAACATGATGGTTGAATTGTTGTCACAGAAAATTGTAGTTGGTTCATGTTGTTCCTTCAACAAATATCTTAACATCCTTCTCATCCATACTACTTGACAAGTTGCGCTTGTGGCTATGACATACTCTGCTTCTGCTGAAGAAAGTGTCACTATGGGCTGCTTCCTTGATGCCCATGATACCATACCTGTTCCATAATGAAATGTGTACCCAGAGGTACTTTTCCTGTCATCAATACTGCCTCCACATGAATTTGAAATTTTCTAAAGTGGATTACTTTATGCCAAAATCTTTTGTTCCATTCACATATATCAAGATTCTCTTTCTCTCTTTCCAATGTGATTATTTTGGAGTTTCCATGAACCTTGAGATTAGGCTCACTCCATACATAATATCAGGTCTTGTTGCTCTTAGATACATAAGACTGCCTACTAGTCTTTTAAACTGTGTGGGATCCACTTTGAACCCTCTATCTTCCTTTCTTAACTTCAATCCTGTTATGACAGGTGTTGGTGCTGCTTTTGAATTCACCATATTGAATCTCTTCAATATTTCATGTGCATACTTGGACTGTGAGATAAATATACCATTTTTGGACTGGTGCACTTCTATTCCCAGAAAATACCTCATTAGCCCCAAATCAGTCATTTCAAATTCATCCTTCATGACTGACTTGAAATCTTCTATGCCAAAGTCACCAATAAATATCAAATCATCCACATATAAACAAACAATTAACACATTATCTTGCTGATTTTATTTGATGTACAATGTTGGCTCATTTTCGTTTCTCTGAAATCCGTTCTATGTGAGATAGGAATCTATGCAATTATACCCAGCTCTCGGAGCTTGCTTTAATCCATACAGTGCTTTCTTTAATCGGTATACTTTGTTTTCTTGTCCTGGAAGCTCATAACCTTGTGGTTGTTCCACGTATACTTCTTCTTCTAAGTTTCCATTCAAGAATGTTGGCTTTACATCCATCTGATAAACTGGCCATTTGTACTGCGCGGAAATTGCCAACACGGTTCTGACTGTGTCCATGTGCGCAACTGGTGAAAGTGTTTCATTGTAATCAATTCCAAGTTGTTGTGTAAAGCCTCTCGCAACTAATCTTGCCTTGTACTTCTGTACTTTTCCTTCTGCATCTTGTTTGGTTTTATAAATCCACTTGACACTTATGACATCCTTGTCATTAGGTACATATACCAATTTCCATGTTTGATTATTCTCTATGCATCTAATTTCTTCATCCATGGCTTGTGCCCATACTTCCTCTTTGACAGCTTCTTCAAAAGTTAATGGATCATCTATTTGTGAAAACAGAGCAAAGATTGAAAATGAATTTGTTGTGTCTTCATTATAGATGTCGCGCAGACTTCTTGTCTTTCTTGGTAACAAACTTGCTAATGTTGGATATGGAGAAGTAGAAGTATTTGGACTGTTTGTTGGTGTTTGTTATGCTCTAGGTGTGGACTGCGCACTTGTTGTTCTTACTGAAGTATTTTGTGTAGTAATTTGCGTTACAGTGCCAGGTGTAGATGGAATTGTGCATTGTCCAGTGTATGGTGTTTGTACCACTTCATTCTCTTTGTCATCATGCTCCATTGCGATAATTATTTTTACCGTCTTTTCTATGGTTCCATCCCATGCTTCATTCTCTACGAACTTAACATTGCGGCTGATTATTACTTTTCTTGTGACTGGGTCATACAACTTGTATCATAGTGTTTCTTCATAATACCCAACAAATATACATTTTTGTCCTCTGTTGTCTAGCTTCCTTCTCAGTTCATCTGGAACATGTGCGTATGCGACGCAACCAAAAACACTTAAATGTGCCACATTATGCTTTAATCATGACCATGCTCTGTGAGGAATTCTATTTTCCACACTCTTTCTTGGACATCTATTCAAGATGTATACTGTAGTTGCTACTGCCTCGGCCCAATACTTATTTGACAAATGTTTCGCTATCATCATATTGCACGCCATTTCCATGATGGTTATGTTCTTTCTCTCTGCGACACCATTCTGTTGTGGTGTGTATCACGCAGTAAATTGCTTGTAGATGCCATGAACTTTACAAAAGTTCTTAAATTCTCTTGACATGTATTCTCCTCCTCTATCTGTTCTTAGACACTTGATGTAATAACCACTATGTTTCTCCACAAGTGATTTAAACTGTTGAAAACAACCCAATGCGTCAGATTTATGCTTTAGAAAATAAATCCATGTCTTTCTTGAGAAATCATCAATGAATGTTAGAAAATAAATACTGCATCCTATAGACAGAGTTTTCATTGGTCCACAAATATTAGAATGTATTATTTCCGGTGTATCTTTTTCTCTGTATGACTTTCCAACTGGAAATGATTCTCTGTGTTGCTTGCCAAATATGCAACCTTCACATATCGTGTGCCATAAACATAGGGCAAGTTTGGTTATTTGCGTTGTGTGACTAATCTTGACTTTGCTTGTTATGATTATATTGTCTCTTTCCGCATTCATATGCATAATGTCCATACTTTTTGAATATTCGTTTTGTCACTTCTTTGACAAGTTGACTGGATGGTAGGGTTTTGACCTCTTCCACTAGTGTTTCCAGGATTGGTACTACATCCACTTCTGTCGGAACTTCTTCCTTTGCCTCTAGAGTTAGCTCTCCCCCTTCCTCTTCCACGGCTTATAGATGACTGTGCGGAAAAATCATTTTCTAATGGCATATTCGACCTTTTCAATCTATGTTCATGATTGATGAGGGAAGCTTGCGATTTATCTAGGTTGAACTAACTCAGGTCTTTGCCTTCTTCTAGGGTTACAACAAGAGTATCAAATTTAGGAGGAAGACTCCTAAGAACTTTCTCAACAACTTTTCTATCATCTATGATTTCACCGTGAGACTTAATTTGATTTATCAGTCCAATGACCTGTGTGTAGAAAGAATCTACCGTGTTTGAATCTTTCATTGACATAGTTTCAAAATCTCTTCTAAGAATCTTAAGTTTTGTAGTTTTTACTTTATCCATACCTTGATAAGTTGTTTGTAATATATCACATGCTTCCTTGGATTGCTTTGTTGATGCAACTCTTGGAAGTATGCTCTCATGTATGGCTTGATGTATATAAAACAACGCCTTTCCATCCTTCTTTCTTTGTTCTTTCAAGACATCTTTCTCAGCTTGTGTGAGGGCGTTATATGTTGCCTGATTTGTCGGTTCAACATAACCATTTTTTACTATCTCCCATACATCTTGACCTCAGAACAAAGCCTTCATGGTCAAGGACCACATCTCATAGTTCTTGCCTGTCAAAGTGGGAGGTTGCAGATTTGAGGTAGAAGCCATTTTTTTTTTTACTTTCAATAGAGTTTCTGCTCTGACAAACTTGTTCTGGTAGAACCTGCTCTGATACCAAATTCAAGGGTAAAGGGGGATGCACGTAGTCTACTCTGCACAACTCAGTTTAAAATACAGTGCATCAAATAGGCTACGCGACAGAGTTCTCAAGACCATTTCGCAGTGCACAGATTGCTCAGATTGTTGCGCACTGTGAATACACACACTAAATAAAATGATTTACGAATGTGGAATAAAATAGTGCTATGCTTTAGCACATAAACTTAGAAATAACACATAAACTTGTCTAAACACAAAATACTTGATATTAATGAACTTTGACGTAGTGTGCTCGGATTACAAAATATAGTGAAAAAAATGAGCTTCGGTTTTGATACTTCTTTTGTCAACTCTTCAGTTACTGTTGGTTCTTGAATTGCTTCTCTGCATCCCTCTCTCCTTTCCTTTATGTCTCTTGTTATCGCACAATTTGTAGTTTAGGTCATAGGCTACAGGATAGAGGACAAACTGGCGTAACAGGAACCTTCCCCACCCAATGTCACCTCGATGGGGAGGTTCTTTCTGTTTAGGGAGGTTAACCCAGGGGAGACGTACCCGGTAACCTGGGGTTTGAAGAGGCTGAAGATATAAGGTCAAGTTCTAAGATTTCCCTCCTCACAGGTTACCACCAGTGTCAGATAGTCCGCCTAGTCAGCCAATAAGAGAAGTGTAGGCCCTGTTGAGAACACCTGCCCGGAACAAGACAATAACAACACAATATGTATATTTGCAGGCTATAACTCAAAGGGTTAGTACTTCTTTAACTATCTGATTTCATAAGCAATGCAATAGATACAAAATGAAAGTCAACGTTTTGTTAATTATCCAATGAAATATTATCAATTCATCAATATCTACCAAAATGACCAAGCCAACAGTATATTCAAACAATAATTTGTTCAATAAATGCTTGACGTCATCATTCAATTGCTTATATTATGCCTTTGCTGCGTCAAGATGAGATATCCATCTATGACGTCAGCCTTTATTATGTCAGCAATGGTAGTGAGGGTTTTAAATTCAGGGTTTAAAAGGTTGTTTTGTACACTAGAGGCTCAACGTTGGAGATCTAACCAGTGCCTTAGGGTATATGGAGTCAGAAGCAAGGGCACAAGGTCTCGGGAGGACAAAACTTAGAGACTAGAAGGTAGGGTTCTATGGTACTGCAAAGGCAGGGCCCTAGAATCAAAACCCTAGGGGAAAGAGGCTCACTCCGGTGTTGCTTAAGCAAGGCCTCATGCTCTTTCCTTCTTCTCTAAATAAACTTGGCAAAACGGCTAGCTCAAAGTATGAATTTAAGGGAGAAAGTGTTGCAAAGTCAAGGCCTTCAAACCCTGGAAGGTGAAACCCTAGGTGTAGTCAAACTAGACCTAGGACATCTCCTCTTTTCAACCTATAACTTCAATGCTAGCTCAGAAAAAAGGAAGACAAGTGTAGCAACGGCTAGGCTATATCTTCTTTCTTCAATGGTTGAAAACTATTTCTCAACAAGGGAACATGCAACAATAACCTACTTGTGTGCTTGTTGCCTAGGGTTTTAAATCAGCAATATAATAAGTAAATGTAATAAATTAAGCCTACAACCATTCACTTAAGAAGTTTTGCATGAAAAATTCACTTACATGTCATGAAGAAAGCATAAGCAAACCCTAGTTGTAAACCTTCCTTGAGAAAAATGCCATAAATGCCAAGAAAAATCCTCCAAGAACAAGTGCGCCTCACTTAAACACCAAATTTACCCTAGTAGGGTGCAAGAAATAGGATCTCACAAGAGAGTGAGTTCCGTTATGTCCAAATGAGGGAAAAACGTCCTCAATATATATCATCCAATGACCTTTAATTTACAAAATAGGTCATTAAAACAGCCGACAAGGCTGACTACCAAAAATTATACTATTTTTACATTAACTGCTAAATAAAAGACATAAAATGAGCAAAAGGTGGGATGTCAAGCCCTTTTGAGGGAGACGTTGGCCCTTTTTGGGCTAGTCCAGCATCCAGAAGTCAGGCGTTAGCCCTTTTAGGGATCCTCCAAGCTGCCACACGTGTCAGTAACCTCATCAAACCGCCACATGCTCAAGACAACATCCAGATCTCTTGGGTGACATCATGTTCATCAAGAGGAACACGTTCCATCTAAAGTGGGTCATCCCCCCTAGGCTAGGTTCAGCCAAAGTGTCCCGGGTGGAACGTCCTTCTTTTATTCATGTGCAAAGGCTCATCATGTCACTGTCTTGTCTCTACCATCCCATCAACCATCTAATGGGCTCTTCAGCCCCATGGAGGTCTGAGCTAATCATCTCCCCATGTGTACTGGTCCACTGGTACCTGTCCATCGGGCATGGTCTTGCACATCAAAAACTTCGCCCTCCATGGGCTCATTAGTCCTCGGGATCATAGCAATGTCAATCATATTTCGTCATTAATTTTATCAAATACATGCATAAAACCTCTAGCATATCCTCTAATAGCTCAAAGATATTACACTAATCTACTATACAAAGCTGAAGAAAAAGACAAGGTAACCTATTGGGCCAGCACCCATAAGAAGAGGAAAGTTTCCAAAAGACATCATTCAAGCCATGTAATATGAGGTGGTATGATCTAAGGATGTCCAGACACAGTGAAGACCAAGGGTAGGTATTATCCGTGGGTGCCTTTGTAGGAGGCGAGTTGTACCTGTCATGGATGCAGTTCTTTCCAAGCCCTTTATTTGCCTTTATTCTTTCTTTATTTATTACCTTTTCTTTCTTTTTTCTTTAAGGTCTGACCAGAGGACACTGCCTTGGCGTGGTGACCAGAGCTGACAGTGTTACCCATGAGTATTTTCGCAAAAATGATAAGGTTGGCTCGTGATGAGACCCCCTTTCCCTTGGCCATGCAACCAAGGGTCATTGGCCTAGCGTGGTGACCAGATAATGGCAATGTCATACTACTAGATACCTATGAACATAATGGGTCGGGTCGTGATGAGACCTCCCATCCTCTTGGCTAGGCCTTTTTATTATTTTTCTTTGGGTCCCTTTTGTTTCTTATCGAGAGGCCTTTTATTGCCTTCTCGGGGATCCCTGGGCGAGGCATCTCTAGGTTTTATTTCCTATGGCTTTTATCTTTTACCAGCTTCTTTTACCTCTTGGGCCTTTAGCCCCTTCTTCCCACAGGACAAAGTGTAACCCCTCAAATAGGTCATCCTAATGCCGAGATTAAGGGAATGGGATAGATGTATGGGAAATAAGATGTAAAATGATAATATGGTGGGAGCGGACGATGGCTCTTCAAATCCCCCTGGTAGCTAACCAAAACCTATGGGTACAAGCTTGTTAGGGCACCCCGTTAATTCCCCAAACAATGGTCAAGTGGGTTAGTGTAAGATCCAAGCAGTTGTCAGAAATGTAAGGAACCTGATGCATACATCTGAGAGTTATAATGATCAAACATGACACATACCATGATACCTGGACCAATTACCTTATGGAGCAAGAGTCTTCTCTGATGCAAGTTCAATGTCAATGGTGATGGATGTTGTTGCTGTTGACAGGACAAATCTGACGAAGAAGAAGAAGGATGGGCCCTCCAGGACCATGCTCAGGTCAATCCTGCTCTTAGTACTCCATGTCTAGGACCTGTGGGCCTCGAGACATGATCTCCTAGTTATCCCTAGAAATCGGGGATAACATCTCTATCTATCCATATGTTCTAACTAAAAAACTCAGACTTATATAAACTTCCTTCAAAAACTAAGACCGACTCAACATTTAACTCAACCATAATTACGACTGACTCTTCAACCACTTAATTTAATTGGGGAAAATATAATTCGGCTTCATTTATAGTTCTCATGCTTGCTAACTGACTTTTGAGTAAGTATTGTATGTTATTGGACGCTATTTTTTATATTATTGAAATAAGTGTGCAATTGAAATTCTTGAGTTTTGAAAATTAGTTCAAGTAGTTATGAGTTAGATGTGAGATCTCTCCCCAATTTCATATTTAAATCTCTTAATTTCCTTGAGGTTAGGTTCCTGAAACTTAGACACCAACTATTTACTTTAATTACTATAAAAAGTCTCTAAAAAATTCTTCTCAAGAGAAATGCAAACCCAATTTTGTTTAAGCAAAATCACATTTTTTTTTTTTTAAATAAAAACAAATAAATCACTATGTTATAGAATAAAATATAATACATTGTTTCTTGAAGCATATTTTTGAGCTTTTTGTTTTTTAAAAGATCAAACCTAATTTTGTTATAAGCAAAAGGACAAATTTAAAAAAAAATAAAAACAAATAAAATCACTATATCATACAATAAAATATAATACATTCTTAGCATATTTTTGAGCTTTTTGTTTTTTAAAATATCATAAAGCTGCAGATGTTACTTGTATAATGAATCCACTATATTATAGCTCTTAACTCACGTGTTCCTAGGGCAATCCTAAGCTCTTTATCAATATGATTTCTAATTATAAAAAGCCTCCTATAACCCATTTGTTAGTCTAATTATAAAAATTATTCTATTGTTTTTTTACCCTTTCATCTATTTTGTTTTTTATCCATTACTTATTATCTCTTTACTTATTATCTCTTGGAAAATACACTTTGTTGTAGTTATTGTTTTTATTGCTAGGACTTGGCTCATGACATTAGGGAGACTTTCCTCTATACTTTTCTCTATCTCTTAAATAGTTTCTTCTTTCTCTCGTGGTATTTCAAAATATCTTCTCTCTTTTGTAGTTATTAATGTTTGCATTTATTTTTCCACTATCAATGACGTTTTCAATTAAGTATATTTGCGGATAGAGCCATCATCTAAAACTTAGGGGATCTTTTATGAGGAGGTTGTCATTAGCTCGAATTATTTGCCTTTTTTATTTTGAGATTCTCTCTCTTCCATGGTTATCTCCTGTCTTCCTTGGAAACCCTAAGTGTAAGCTTATGTCCATGAATTGAGGTTGTCGCTAACTGAGGTGACTTTTGAAAATATGACATGGATGAAGATCCTACGGTAAATTTTTAGAGTTTCTAAAGTTAGTTTAATTAGTCATGAGTGAGATGAGTCAAATGTGAGATCTCTCCCCATGTTGAGGAGGTCACATAGATTCCCTAGGGGTTAGGTTCCTAGAACTTAGACTCCAATTGTTTATTCTGATTAGTGCAAAAGTTTCTAAAAATTTCTTATCAAGAGATATGCAAACCTAATTTTGTTATAAGCAAAAGCAAGAAACAAATTCGCATTCCCTTGTGATTTTAGAAGTTAAAACATAAGGGATATTTTATGATTTTATAAGTTAAAACATAGGGGAGGTTGTCATCAACTGGAATTATTTTCCTCTTTCTATTTCAAGCTTATCTCTCTTCCATGGTTATCTATTATTGATTGATTATATTCCTTTCTAAGTCATAAAGTAGACAGATGAGACCTAAGTGTTTTAAGGAATAAAATTTCCTCTGTTGGCATTTTTTTATGTCTATTTTATCTTTATTTCCATTTGGATTTTCACACATCATTCCTCCCAATATTTGATAATATATATTTGTATCTCTTGGATAGAGCCATCATTTCCTCTTTCTCACTTGGTATTCTCTTTTCTTCTCTTTTCCATAGTGATTTATTGATTGGCTACCTATCTTTGGATTCTAAGATTATAATTCATTAGATAGATAGATGAGACTAGATCTTTCAAGTATAAAATTTCATTTGTTCCTTTCTTCTTGTATATTGGTATCTTTGTAGAATGTTCAAACCCTCATTTGAGATCAATTCTTAAATCTCAAGAAAGAATTTGGTGTAACTAAGAGGGAGGTACCATCTCTTGGATAGAGTCATCATTTCCTCTTTCTCAAGTGGTATTCTCTTTTTTTCTCTTTTCCATAGTGATTTATTGATTGGCTACCAACCTTTGGATTCTAAGATTATAATTCATGATAGATGAGACCAGGTCTTTCAAGCATAAAATTTCATTTTTTCCTTTCTTCTTGTATATTGGTATCTTTGTAGAATGTTCCCTCATTAGAGATAAATTCTTAAAGCTCAAGAAATAATTTGGTGTAACTAAGAGGACTATAGGCCATCTCTCCATCCATCTCTCCTTTATCTTACCTTGGATAGAATTAATAGAACTTATGCAATAAGGTCCAAGGTGAAGTGAAGAGAAGTTCTAGCAAAACATTTTTTTATGGATTGAATAAAATAAGTGGATGGAAGGACCACATAGTATTGTCTTTCTAATGGGAAATGGGGTCAAAACAAGTATCAAATGGGGGGGAGGGGGATTATCCTAGTGATGGAAGGATAATAATATGGTTGAAACACTCAAGCTACATTGACTCTTTCCTTGTTGTCCCAAATTGTAGAAATATAGGGACACCATTACATATAACATCCAAAACTTATGGAGATTATGGTCTTCAAAATGAAATGTGTGTAAAAGTGATAAGAAAAAATGCAACATATACAACATCCAAAGGATAACATAATAGAACATGGAGAGATCCTACCAAGTTGTTACTCCATAAACATATGTAAATATTTTACAACAAGAGAAATAACAATAAAGATATGTAAGATTCCTCACCCATGAGATAATTGAGTTGATACTCCAAAAGTATCCAATAGATATTAAATTAAGCTATAAGTTATTTCTCCCCCAATCCAACCATGAGGAATAATGAAGAGAGAAAACCCTTATATAGGTTTGAGCTCCATCTTCATTTACAATAAAATATGTTGTTTTCCTAGATCCACTAATTTCTTCAAGAAATGTAATAGAATAACCTCTCTGACAACCTCATACTCCAAAAAGTATCCAATAAATCTTCAATTAAGCTTTAAGATATTTCTTACCTCTGAAAATTACCTCTTTGTAATGAAGGAAGAGCTTGGCACACAAGTGAGATGTTAAGCCTTTGAATTTATGCTCAGACATAGTCTTGGACTCATGGATCAACCACTAAGGTTTAGATCTCTATGGAATATAAGACTATTTTTCCACCATAGAAAAACCACAAAGAAAAGACAGTCGTGGCCCTCAAAGGTTCATGCTCTGCACACAAGAGTAAACGGAAGCCTAAAGGGGAGGGTTCGCTACCCACCATACGGATCTCACACAAATGGTCGATTTCTTAGAATAGGACAGATCTGAGAGTAGGGTGGCCGACTCCTAGAATAGGACAAATTTGAGTAGTAGTAGTAACCTATCAGCAACAAACAAGTCAACAAGAGAACCACCAGCAACACAGTACTTCAAAAACACCTTCCAGCACAAGAAAATGAACCAAAACTAAACAATCAAGGAGGTCGTTGCTCTGAGGAAGAAAACCTCAGAGCTTATCTGCCACTTAGAGGAGGAGAGAGTAAGTAAGTGTTAGAATAGTGAGGGAGGGGTTCTATTTATAATTTTAGGCTAGGGCTTAGGTTAATAAAAATAATAATTAATATAATGACATATTAATTAATATAAATATTAAATTAATATGTCATGTTAAATATTAATTAATATTTATGTTTTAATATCACTAAGCTCTAAAACAAAAATACAAACCCCACTCAAACCCAAACTCAAAAAAAAAAGGGTGAAGGAAAAGGGGTTTTTTTAGTGGCAAAACATGCCCATATGTTTCTCAAGGTGACTAATAAACTTTATCATCACTACATAAGGGGTACATCACACAATGTGGTCATGCCCATCTTCATAGTCTCTCCTAAGTCCTATGGACCATCTTGGGAGAGAGGAAGAGGATCACACACCAACACATCTTGGTATTACACCAAGATCTACCTGGTCAAAGACCAAGTTACCCCAGAACACATCTGGGGTCTTACCCGCCAAGGTACAAGACCAAGGATCAACCCAATATTTAGGCATGGGTACCCTGGAACACATCTAGGGGCCTTAGACACTTCTAGGGACTTATATCAACCACCAAGGAAAACATCCAAGGATCAATCCAAGCTCAGAGAAAGGATTCCCTATAACATATACAGGGGCCCTAGTATACATCTAGGGTCTTTACTACTTGGTCCCAAACAAATAACCCCAGTCATCTATTGGGGGCCCACACAAGGGTATTTTTTATTGGTTCTAGATCAAGAACCCCAGTCGTCTACTAGGGGCCTTCACAAAAGTCTTTTTCCATGGCTCTAATTGCTTTGTCCCAAACCAAGAACCCCAGGAGTGTACTGGGGGCCCTAGTCCACAACTAGGGTCTTATACCATCCTCCAGGAGATTGGCTCTTACAGCTACATTAAATTCAACACTCCCTCTTAGAAAGAGAGGCATTCTCATCAACACCAAGCTTGTCTCGAAAGTACACAAAAATTTTCAAGGATAGTTGCTTGGTCAAAATATCTATTGACTTCTCTACCGTCGAAACATATTAAATACTGAGAATGTTATTATGCACCATGTTCGAACATAGTGATATCTCATTTCAATGTGCTTCAACTTGTCATGAAACACTGGATTCTCGAAGAGATTTAAACAACTCTGGTTGTCACACTGGATGACTGTGGGTTCTTGCTTTGCACTAAACAAGTCTGAAAGTAGCTTCTTGACCCATACTACTTATTTGCTAGCAGCACTTGCAGTAATGTATTATGCTTCTACAGTGTTTTGGGCTATGGATCCCCATTTCCTACTGGACCAGGAGAACATAGTTGAACCCAAGCTAAAACAATATCTGGAAGCACTCTTCTGATCCACTGTACTACTCATCCAATCTGAATTTGTAAAACCATGAATCATTTCACCTCCACTGAAGTGTATCTAGGCCCATAGGCTATAGTCTCTCAAACATATCTCAAAAAAGGTTTGACAACAACCATAAGAATATGCTTCGGTTCACACATGAGCTGGATGAGGGTATTCACTTCATGATAAATATCCAGTCTCTTGTGTATAAGATACATTAAGAACCCAATGAGGTCTTCCGGATTTGAAATTGTAGCTTGATCTTGTAACTTCTACAGTTTGTAAAACATCGGTGTGGATATGGACTTACAGTCCAACATGCCTAGTCTATGGAGCATATCAACTACGTAATTTTATCTTGTGAGAGAAGCATCTCACCTAGTTTATGCAAAAGACCCAAGTCTTCCATTTCAACTTCTGCTGAAGAGCTCCCTCTTAGTCTGAGCTATCAAAAATTTCCTTTCCTGTAAGGAACAGATCATCCTAAGATAACAGGATGATTTTGTACAATCTTTATATAAATATTGGGATCTTCAATACTCTTGGTGAACCCAAGACTCTATAGAGAGACTGTCAATACTTTTCATACCAAGCTCTCGGAACTTGTTATAATCTATGGGATTCTTTCCCATGGATAGCCTCTTGCTTAAATTCACTGTTAAGAAAAATCAGTCTTAACATCTATCTGGTAAAGTTTTCAAATCAAAAATTGTGACAAGAGAGATAAGGATCGTAGTGGAAGTAAGGATCTTGTCATAGATAATCCCTTATTTCTGAGAGAATTCATGAGTCACAAGTTTAACCTTAATACTACCATCTGATGTAGTTCATGGTCTAATTCATATGTAGGGATTGTTTCCTTCGAGTCTCATAAAATGTCTGTCTCCCTGCATGTGCAAACTGGCTCCCTCAGAGCCTATAAGATCCTTTTACTCTGATCTGGTGTCATATCTCTTCAAGTTTCTCTTGGTGCCACTACCAAGTTTAATATGAAAAGTTGATTCAGAATTGTTGAGCTCCTTTTCCAAGAATAATGGCTCAATTACAATCTAAGGATTCTCGATCAAAAGGAGATATTTGTAGGGTTCCCAAAACGAGGAAAAATACCCCAACTACCAAGATAATTTGTTGGATTCCTTAACCAAGAAAATAACCCAAGGTTACATGTTGTCTTTCATATCAGAGATAATAGAACAACATATTGTTGGTTTTCCAAACTAGGGAGAAATACCTAGCTTAAATCAATTTATAATAAATATGTGTTGAGATCACATCTTCCTTGGTCATATAACAAAAATACACATGAGATTCTGACAATATTCCATTAAGACAGAGATTCATAAATATGACAAGAAGGTAAACATAGCTCGTCTTGTTGTCATTTGTAGTCACAAAAATGAATGTAAATCGAGTATCCATGAAATTTCTTAGGTTGAAGACATACTTGTACTTTGCAGTCTATTACCAACTCAAACTATCTAAGACATCTTCTGTGTATGCAGATGTTTGATATAAATATGTTAGTTCAAGTAATTCCATATCCTTAAGAGATTATCCCATTGTCCTATGGATAATACAGTATTCATCCATATGATATGAGTCAACAATACGTCTTAAAGAATGAGGCCAAAGACTGCATTGTCCCAAATTATGTTCTTACAAAAGTCAATCCTCACATGATTTTCTCAAAGCCAAACACCAAAGTCATTGCTAAGTTTCCACCACTCAATGTATTGTGGTTAACTTTAAAGCTTGTGTACTCTTTGTAGTACAAAACATATGGATGACCATTAAGTGCATAAGGTGCTATCATTAACTAAAGCTACATAGTTTCCCATTAAAATTCCTTTATCAATGATTTAATCAATGCCAATGTAATTTACCAAAAGCTTATTAAATGAAATCTAAGAACTCACCAAGCATTAGTAACAATAACATTATAAAATTTGAAACCTATCTCTTTTGATCTTCAAGATGATGGTTACAATCTCAAGCATTATGTATTATATCTTCAACTAAATTGGCCTAGCTCAGAAGTGAGAAAGGGTTACTGGAGGTGAGTGGTATCATTTAATTTTCAGTCAAAAAGAAAGGAAAAAGTCTTGAAAATCAATAGATAATCAAGGGTAAACTAGAGGATCTACTAGGAGTCCCCCTTCATAAAACCAAGGACCCTCCAAAGATAAAGGACCCTAGTCAATAAACAAGATAGTCTTTCACTATCCTTACCACATCAATCAGTCCAAATAAAATGTGTAATGGATATCTTCTTGTCATAGAGGTAGTCCCAACTGAGAGAAGCATGGTGTGGTGCTTAGACTTTGTTAAAGCAGAGGCCAAACTAAAGAGTCATTTTTTTTGGCTCAAGTAGAGCTTGCCACAGTCATTCAAATATCACTTGCTAATTAAATGCAGAGTTAACAACCTTCAAAACTTTCCAAGTCTGTTAGTGACAAGGGTTTAGAGGTGCAGAAACAACTTCCAAGGAGTATCTTTATGTTGGCTAGGATACATGCTAGATGAGGTCTCTACACCAATTCTTTGAAGGAACAATGCTTAACACGTGGAGATGGTTATTAGGTATTGGACCTTGACTAACAATGCTCGATTAATATTAGAGAGATTGAACTTTATTTTATGCTCAATTTGTTCTAGTCATTTTCTTAATGTTAGTATTGAGGGAAATGACAATAATTCAAGTTCCTTTCCAAAGGCATAATTGAGCACTAAACAATTAACTTTTCCCAAGAGGTTTCAGGTAAGGATAAAACAGACTGCCCTTGCTATCTGAGTGTATAATATACACACATATCATAGCATGGAGTAAGAGACGAAGATATCCAATGAGAATGTGTTTCATTATTAATATTTTCCAAGTGTTTGAAAATCCAGTTTTTTCATACTATTGGGCCTCGTTAAAGATAAAAACAAAGCTAAGACAACTAGAGACATCTACTCCCCTTGTAACTTAACAATATGGAAACTTTGTTCCCTTTCTCTAACCCCCAAAGGAAAGCATTAAGGGTGTGGAAGAGGCTTAGATAGGGCTTGGATATGCTCCTATAATCATCCCAGTCTTGTTGTTTAATAACCTCAGATTTTTCATGGACCTGTGGTTGCCTCGGCCTTAGAACAGGCTAAGAGTAATGAAGGAGACATACTGATAACTAGAGATGATCTAAAAAAAAGCTTACTTCTGATCTGCAAAACAAACCCTAAGAAGAGGATCTATGCATGCTTAAGTATGCAACTCTTGAGCTCTTTTCACGCCCTAAGCTCTGAAACCATGTTAGAATTAGGGAGAAGAACAAAAAACATACTTTTCAAATTATCTTAACTAGATCAGTAGTAAGAAAGTAGATTTAAATAAAAAACTTTGATCAAAGATTAATAAGAAATACAGTAGATCTGAAACACTACAATTAGATCTAAACAAAAAATATTTATGAGTATACCGAGTAGTAGATCTAAACTAAACAAATATTTATGAGTAATGCAAACTAGTAGATCTGAACCAAAAATAATAATAGATCTAGAACATTAAATATTTCTCAGCATTTCAAATCATACATTTGAGTATAAAAAATAATCAAACTAAAGTGAAACTGCAACTTACCTCTGAAAATTACCTCTGTGTAAGGAAGGAAGAGCTTGGCACACAAGTGAGATGTTAAGCCTCTGAATTTATGCTCAGACATAGTCTTGGACTCATGGATCAACCACTAAGGGTTAGATCTCTATCAAAGGGAATATAGGACTGTTTTTCCACCATAGAAAAACCACGAAGAAAAGACAAGAAACCCCAAACTGATTTTTGGAAGTAAACCCTTATCTCATCCACACATAGAGAGGAATCTACTTGACGAAAAGTGTGACAGAAAAAAAGAAAGTTCCAAATCTGCTCAAAATGTAGACTACAGACTACAGTAGAGGGATATCAACTTGGAATGACAGTCGTGGCCCTCAAAGGTTCTTGCTCTGCACACAGGAGTAAACGGTAGCCTAGATGGGAGGGTTCGCTACCCACCATACAGATCTCACACAGATGGCCGACTACTTAGAATAGGACAGATCTGAGAGTAGGTTGGTCGACTGCTAGAATAGGATAGATCTGAGTAGTAGTAGTAACCTATCAGTAGTAAACAAGTGAGAAAGATAACCACCAGCAACACAGTACTTCAAAAACACCTTCCTGCACAAAGAAAATGAACCAAAACTGAACAGTCAAGGAGGCCATTGGACTGAGGAAGAAAACCTCAAAGCTTATCCACCACTTAAAGGGCTAGGGCTAGGGCTTAGGTTAATAATAATAATAGTGAGGGAGGGGTTCTATTTATAGTTTTAGGCTAGGGCTTAGGTTAATAAAAATAATAATTAATATAATGACATATTAATAAATATAAATATTAAATTAATATGTCATATTAAATATTAATTAATATTTTTATTTTAATCTCACTAAGCCCTAAAACAAAAATAGAAACCCCACTCAAACCCAAACTCAAAAAACAAAGGGTGAAGATCAAACAAGAAGTTAGGAAGGGAAAAGGGGTTTTCTTAGTGGAAAAACATGTTCATATGTTTCTCAAGGTGACCAATAAACTTTATCCTCACTGCATAAGGGGTACATCACACAATGTGGTATTGCCCATCTTCATAGTCTCTCTTAGGTCCTATGGACCATCCTGGGAGAGAGGAAGAAGATCACACACCAACACATCTTGGTATTAGACCAAGATCTACATGGTCAAAGACCAAGTTTCCCCAGAACACATTTGGGGTCTTACCCACCAAGGTACAAGACCAAGGATCAACCCAAGCTTTAGGCATGGGTACCCTGGAACACATCCAAGGGCCCTAGACACTTCTAGGGACTTATATCAACCACCAATGAACACATCCAAGGATCAATCCAAGCTTAGGGCAAGGATTCCTTGTAACATATCCAGGGGCCCTAGTATACATCTAGGGTCTTTACTACTTGTTTCCAAACCAAGAACCCCAGTCATCTATTGGGGACCCACACAAGGGTCTTTTTGCTTGGTTCTAGACCAAGAATCCCAATCATCTACTGGGAGCCCTCACAAGGGTATTTTTCCATGGCTCTAACTACTTGGTCCCAGACCAAGAACCCCAGGAGTGTACTTGGGGCCCTAGTCCACAACTAGGGTCTTATACCATCCTTCAGGAGAATGGCTCTTGTAGCTGCATTAAATTCAACGTAATGCAATAGAGGTGAAAAATGGCTCTAAATGTGGATCGCTCCAACTCTTTCATGAGTAATGCAACCAACTAGTCCAATGATGAGTCAATACCCTCCAAAAGTGGACATGTGGTTTCCCAAGATGCTAGATGTCCTCCATAATGAAGGCTCTAACCAACTTATCCTCCTTACAATCTATGCTAATCACTAGATCCATGTAAATTGTTTAAAATAGGCTCATGATCCATTCTATAAGGTGACAACCCGAACACAACCAAGTGGCCCTCTTCAAAGGCAATAAAATCATGAGAGAATGTTCCATAAAGTGGTTTGTAGCTATTATAACTACCTTCTTATATCAAAGATACCTAAAATCTTGTGCAAATTAGACAAACCATCTAATCAACTCCAAGAGTGAGATGATAACCTCATTATGTAGCTACAAAATAGTGCAACAAAGTGATGAATGCCTCAATATGTTTTCAAAGTAGGTGGGAACTCTACTACTAGGAGTGGGGTTCCAACTCAAAAATGGGAATTACCTCCTCAAAATCTCCATAGAATAGTAACCATATGACAATAATATGTCAAGAAACAAGTGACCATCCTCAAACAAATCCATCCAAGAACAACCACCATCAATAAGTGTTCCAAGCAAGGGACAAGTGAACACTCCTCAAAGGCGGACATCCATATGCTAGCAATAGTTTCACAATTCTCAATGCAGTGTGACCACTTTGGAGGCATGTTGCAATGCCTAATGTAAGGATAAAATTCCTAAGGCAATGTCATGATTCCTAATGTAATGTCTCAATTTCCATGAATCCCAATGTAGTTACATAATTCCCAAGGTATAAGGCTCCTTAAAAACTATAATATGTATGGGTTTATGTCCAAATATGTGCCATGTAGTCAATATTGGGAGAGCACTCACAATTGATAGTAAATCCCACATCAAGTTTTCCAATTTCTGAAATCACCAAAAAACGCAAGGGCACCCAAGTCGTATACCTACATTAAGATGAATCATGTCAAGTCATCCTCAAAACACTAGGATTCCCCATCACAAGATAAAATAGGTAAGAATGAGGACCAACTAGTCATTGTGAGGGCTAGTATTACATTAAAACATCTGTACAAGATGAGCTTTCTACTAGGAGTCCATGCCATCATAAAAGTGTCAAAATAATCAAGGAAGATAAGGTGCTCAAGATATAGGACTTCCTTTAGTCAAACAAAAGCCAAGACCATATTCAAATGATATAATCATCCTCTTGTACATGTGTACTAGATGAGTCTAGTGTATATCCATCATAAAGTGCAGTCTCAATGTCAAAACATGTGGAATGTGCCAAGCACTCTAGCAATAAGGTCTCATGTGGCATATGGAGTAGATATATCATTGTGAAAAAACATGCAATGAAGGGAGCACTCTATGAAAATCCATGTCAAATATCTCAATAGAATCATCATGGACATATTAAGCTATTGAGAACTAAAACAAATGTTGATATAAGAAATGAAAGTGCTATCTATAATCATACAACCAATGAAGCCAAGCTATAACTTCATCAACCTCAAGATCCCTACCCTTTTGTTTGGCTATGAACTAAAACAAGGATATGAAGTACAAAATAATCATGAGTTGATATAAATGTTACATCATGACAAATCATGACAGTGGATAAGAGCACCAATATCATGCCAAAGTTGGTATGTGCTTCCACTACCTTTCTCTATCCATTTTTGGATAGGGATGCAATATGACAATGATGGTTCATCCTTGCTCCAACAAAGGTTTTCATGATTCTACCCATGCATCTCATCAGGATGATCCACTTGCTCTCATGAATGGCCTCCTTGGTTTTCATGTACAATATCACTCCTTAAGGCTTGAGATAGACTCACAAGAAATTTGCAATATAAATCTTGATTTTCTTCCAACAAATATGAAGATGAGATATGGGATGAAAATTCAGATTCTAGAAAATAATTTTTCTTCAATTTTAAGACTTATTGCTCCTCGATATGTAGCTAGAAATTGTCACAACAAACCACAAATTGAATACCCTTTTGTCCCATACATATTTTAGCATCAAAAACATATTTTCCAGTTAGAACTTCAATCACAAATCAATCACAAATTGAGGAAGAGACGACGAAAGAAGTGGTTGGAATTTTTTTTCTATAAAACACTTGTTTCCCTATGTAACCTACAACCCCTAATGAATGGTCTAATACTGATTTTATACATGCAAATTCACAAAAATATGAACATAAGGGTGGCTGGAATTTTTTTGAATGTTTACCATCATAAAATAGCTCCAAATGATGAAACAAATATGCATCATATCCTATAGAACATGGCTGAAAATTTCAATGAGGAAGCTGCACTAAATCATCCCTAGATTGTTGAAATAAATCTATAAAAATATCCTCATTCAACCCAAAATCTACATCAATAGTGTACATATATGGATATAAATGATCATGAAAATTTTCTGAATTTTCCTCTACTATATTAGGTTGTCCAAGGGCTTCAAATTCTGCACTTTCACTGAAAGTATCATAGATAGGATGTTCTAAAAATCTCCAATAATCTCTACCCAATCCATGATCAAATTTCTGAAAATGCATATCCATAACAACATATCCTTGGTTTCCCTTATTTTCATTAAATGTTGAAGAAAGTATATTCTCAAGTCTAACATCATTTAAGGGATTTTCTTCAATATCATCCTTCTCAAAATCATCACAATAAAAATCATCAAATTCAAAATTTTGAGAAGGGCCAAACCTTACCAAACCCTCCTCCTCATCAAGAGGAGAGATAGATACATGAGTGCTCTCACTAGTAGGGTCTTGTTCATGTGCTTGACCTTCAATATGAAGTGCTTCATCAATGTTTTCTTCAAGTGCTTGATGATTTTTTTCATCATCACTTTCTTCTTCATGTTCTTGATATTCAAGGGAGTCTTGAGGTTCTTCAAAATATTCATCAAAATCCTCTTCATGCATTTGATCTTCAAAATCTTCTTCTAAATCCATTCATTTGATCTTCAATAGAATCAAGAAGTGTCTCTTTTTCTACTTTGGAATCATGAGGAGATTCTTTATTGATATCCCCTTCATGTGCTTGGTCCCAACGTTTGAGGAAGGCTTGGATCAAACCTGCAAGAGAATATATTTTATTTGGCCTACAACAAGTCCTAACCCAATCTCTTAGACCTAGTTCCAAGGAATTTACCAATAGTCTCATCAATATATATCCATGTATTACATTGAGACTTGAAGCAAACTCCAAGAATGATATCACACGTGGAATAGCAAGATCACCATCAAACTTTGGAATATTCTTATCCCATTTTGGAACAAGATCATTTAGGTACTTAGGAATTTTTCCAACATCTAAAGAAGGATGCAATACATGAATTTCCCATGGTTCCATATTTATTCATACAACTTGATATGCAATTTTAAAATACAAAATAATACTTGATACCAAGAGTGTGGAGTCTCCCAGGTGAATATTCAATTTCTTCATAATTTTATTTACTTCACCCTACAAGCAACAAGGTATTCAAAAATATGCAAGGAAAAAGGACTTCATTCTTCCAATGGAGTTGCTAAGATGATAATATGATCTTCAAATAAACATTTTCATCTAAGAATGTAACTAATCTACAAATGTCTTTTGGGAAATGGACTTTATCCCTAGCGACGGTGCCAAAATATGTTATCACACAAACCCTCACTTCTTGAGATAAAGTCCTAAAACTCAAGAAATACTTTGGTGTAACTTGAGGGAGGCTATTGTCACCTCACCAACCCTCTTTTTCACTTTAGGT
>WSFP011409303.1:0-24886 GCA_009831015.1 Picea engelmannii
TTGAGGACTACCCATATGCGGGGATCGACTTCTCTAGAGATCCAGCGATACCAGTGCCTCCTGGTGAGGAGTGAGGGGAGATGGGTAAGTCTCCACCTATCTAGTTTTTTTGTTTGCATATGTAATTTTTATGTCTTTTTTGATATATATATATCATGTTTTTGTATAACAGAGTTTTTGATGGGTGAACGTTTATTGCATGCATATGTGGGACCCATGCGACCTGCCAACTATGCACAGAACAAGCATCGCCCATGACCAGAAGCCGCAGTTGCCGCCACTGGAGGAGAAACAGTAGCAGGGAACCTCCCAGTAGGAGAGGCCGAGAGGGTCCTGAGGCAAATTGAGCGAAACTTTACTACGCTCACTCGCACAGTTCCCGTGGTAGAGATAGAGGACCTGCCGCCCTCTTTGCAGACTCATATTGTGGGGGTACCTCGGACATGGGTCCAATTGTTTAGGCATTTGGGTAAGGCTGTATATGATTCTAACAGGGCCCATAGGCACTGAACAGACTTTAGACTTCTATGTGCCACGAGCACTGATATGTATATATTTTTTGAGGGCATAAGCCCCAGTGACTCGTTATGGTTCCCACTTTTTGAGGCACTTGCACCCATCTCTGTACTCTGAGGATTTTATGATGTTTATATATGATTTTTACTTTTTTTTTGTGTCTTATGGATTATGTGTGCAAAAATGTATTTACATGTTTATGTTCATGATCTTTTTATATGTGGGCAAGATGCCAATCTAAAATGTGATTAGCTAGAGTATCTGTGATTTGATTTAGACTCCTAGGAACATGAAAATATGTAATATAATCAAAATTTCATTCCAAGAGATGTACCCTAAGGAATCGTCGGTGTAAAGTTGGGTCATGAACCCGGTATATTCTATTTAGCTGTGACACAACCAGTTGAGCGTCTAGATAGACCCAGAGATGAGAGATACCCAATGACAAAGCATCATGAAGCAACTCAATAACTGCACTATACTCAACAACATTGTTTGTGGTGTCACGTAAGCATATACCTCCAAAAGATAACAACTGACCCTGTGGTGTAAAGATTACCCAAGCTGCGGAGGCAAGCCTCCGCGTGTGTCGACTTGACATCTACCATATTGACGAAAGATAACATCAATGACACGTCCATAATATGTTTTAAAAGAAATGTAAAAAGTAATAGTACAAAGACTATACATATGTCACAAAAAGTTACCCATAGTGACCGTTCTATGAGTAATACTTCTTGAGGTAGAGCCCATTTCTAGGCTCCGCCAAAGCATTCCCTTCAAAATTGACCAGATGATAAGTGCCCTTTTTTAAAACCTCCTTAATAATGAAGGGTCCAAACCACATAGGTTTAAAATTTCCTGCCCCCAGGGGGTCCTTATCTTGGTCATAGACCAGGACAAGGTCGCCCTCAGAGAAAACCCGAGGACGAACGGACCTATCATATTGACACTTGACCTTATGTTTATGAGCCTCATTGGCCAGGGCCGCATCACGACACTGTTCATCAAGTTGCTCAAGGTGTACTAACCGTTCTTCAAGCAGAGAAGTGTCTGGCAATTACTGTACTGCCAATTTCAGAGATGGAATTTGACATTCGATGGGAAAGACTGCCTCCAGCCCGTAAACGAGGTTGAAAGGTGAGAAACTGGTTGTAGTCTTAACTGAGGTTCGGTAAGCCCATAATGCCGAGTATAACACCAAATTCCAATTTGACTTGACTGAGTTCATAGTTCGCAGTAGAATCGTCTTAAGAGTTTTGTTAACAACTTCCACCTGCCCATTGGCTTGGGGGTAGTAAGGTGATGAATGTTCTTGCCGTAACCCAAGCTTTGACATTAACTCAGACATCATTTGGTTCTAAAAGTGACTGCCATGGTCAGTGACAATATCTCTCGGGATGCCGAACCATGCTATAATTTGGTTAAATAAGAAGAGAGTTGCAGTCTCTCCATCATCTTTGAACGTCGGCATAGCTTCGACCCACTTAGTGAAGTAGTCGATAGCTACAATGATATAGCGGTGCCCCCTTGCAGACGGGGGGTTGCATGTAGTGTAATCAATCCCCCATTTAGTGAAGGGACCAACTGTGATGACAGGAAACATGGGAGCTGGATGTGCCCTCATCTTCCGTGAGAAGATTTGGCACAGATGGCACTTCTTGACCGACTCGATACAATCTTTCATAAGTGTGGGCCAGAAGTAACCTGCTCATAAAATCTTTTGAGCTGTTGCCAACCCAGATAAGTGACCACCACAGGCTCCTGTATGACAATCATTGAGCACTATGAAGGCCTCCTCATGAGTGAGACATCGACGCAAGATGCAGTCTACACCTCTCCGATACAACATATCATTGAGTATGAGATAGTTCTTGGCCTGATGGCGTATCCACCGACGCTCATCACAAGAAGCAGAGGTGGGGCACTTCAAAGTCTGGAGATAGATCAGTATATCTCCATAACAGGGGTCTGAAGATTCAATCAAAAACATATCCCCCCGGATAGGCAATTCCTCAGGCACAACGTCACCTGACTCAACCGGAAGCTCCGAGATAAGTTCTGCGAAGACCAATGACTTTTTGGACTTGGCTGAAACAAATTCTAAGTCAAATTCTTGGAGGATTACCATCCATCTACTGATTTTTCTGCCGATAACTCGTCATGTCAACATGTACTGGAATGGATTCACGACGACAATGACGGTGGTCTTGCGAAACATAACATAGTGACGGAACCATTGAACAACATGTACTGCTGCCAACGCAAGTTTTTTGAGATGGGTATAATTAAGTTCTGGTCCTATGAGGCCTCGGCTCAGGTAATAGATCACGTATTCGAAAAACGAATCATACTCCTGAACTAAAACCATGCCTATGGTTGACTCTACGGCAGATAGATATAATAAGAAGTCTTTGTTATAATTAGGTGGTCGTAGCAGAGGTGCGGTAGTGAGGGGGTGTTTTAATGTGTCGAAAGAGCGTTGGGCAGCTTCATCCCAGAAAAAGGGAACATCTTTCTTCAGTAAATGCATAAAGCCCTTGGTGATTTCGGCATAGTTGGTGATGAAGCGTCGTAAGAAGTTCACCTTGCCTTGAAGACTTTGAAGTTGTAAGATTGTGCGTGGGGGGGGAAACTGGAATATGGCCTCCACCTTAAAAGGATCGACCATGATCCTTGTTGTTGAAATGATGAAACCTAACAAACGTCCTGACGTGACGCAAAAGTTGCACTTGTTTGGATTCAAGCGAATACTGAAGTAGCGAAAACGTTCGAAGATTAGTCTGAGGTGTGTAGGATGATCCTTTCTCTTGAAAGAGCATGATGCTAAATCATCTAGATAGGCCTCGACTATATGTTTGAGGTCGTGAAACGCAAAATATATGGCCCGCTGGAAAGTGGCTCCAACATTCTTGAGACCAAAAGGCATCTTGCAATAGGCAAATGTACCCCACAGACAAATGAATGCCGTTTTGTGTTGGTCCTCAGGTTTGATTTGGATTTGGTTATATCCTGAAAAACCATCCATGAATGAAAAGGCTTCACAACCGGTGCATTCATCAATGATCTGATTGATGAATGGGGTTGGATAATTATCTTTTGGACATGCCTTATTCAAATCACAGAAATCGGTACATACATGAATCGTGCCTTGTTTTTTATCGACCGGCACGGGGTTTGACACCCACTGAGTCAAATGAATCGGGTAAATGAACCCTGCCTTGAGCAATTTCTCAACCTCACTCTTGATGGCTGCTGCTTTCCTAGGATTGACTGGACGAAGTTTCTGTCGAATAGGCTTAGCATCAGGATATGTTGTGATTTCATGTTCAACTATTTTCGGATCGATGCCTGGAATTTCCTCATAAGACCAGGCAAAAACATCGCAAAATTCTTTGAAAAGATCTGTGTAAATATGAACCTCTTTGGGGGAGAAATCCGCTCTGACCAAGACATTCTCCACGATGACAAGGTTTCGGGAGATGTTTATAGGTATAGTGGCAGCTATAGTCGCCATATTTCCCTCAGCATAAATTTCCTGTATAGCTAAGAGGTTAATGGGACATGGTTGATCTCCTGTCATGGTGACAGTGAATTCTCCTACCTCGATTCGGCTTAACTCTGGGAGGAAATATGATCTGTGATGAAGATCTTCCCAAGGTTTGTATGGACTAGTCATTGCTTCGATTACTGCTTCGTCAGAAGGAAAGACTAAGTCTAACGAATCGGTGTTGGCAAGAGAACCCTGAGCCCATATAGGCTCTAAAGGTGGATCCAACTCTTGTGCGGGAGTTGGATCAGGGGTGGCTAAAGCTTGTTGGACCAAAGAGTACACTACTTCAGAATCCGACAAGGGCATGGGCATGCCGTAGTGCCCTGTCTCATCCATCGTGGCTGATGGGGAAGGAAGAATCCAGGGATCCTAAAAGTATGTCGTGCGGAACGACGAGACGTGAAAAATCTCAGCCTTGTGGTGAGTTGATATAAACTTGACATCGCCAGGAGGATGTGGATAATCGAAAGTACCCATCAAAGATGGGCACAAACCAACTCCTACATTAATGACATCGGCTTGAGGATTATCAATCATGGGAACCATGGATTCCCCCAAATATGGGTCAGGTCTAGAGAAGGACAATTGATCGATGGTCACTATCCAGCCTTCGTGCGGTAATAATAAGACTCGAAAAAATGTATCGACCACAACTTGCATAGCATAAGTCCAACTATGACCTAACAAGAGATTGTAGTCGAGGGGGGCATCGACTACCTCTACTTCAACGCACACGGTCTTCCCACCTAACTGCACAGGGAAAGAAGGAATGATGCCATGTGGTCGGAATGAACGACCTTAGAACACAGTGAGGAGAGTAGGTGATGGAGACAACTTGGGCTGACCAGTGGCTTTCCAGCATGCTAACGACATAACGCAAGTCGAAGCGCCCTCGTCGACTACCGTGCGAAAGATATTCCATGTAAAAGTTTTCGTGGGATGAGCCACTACTATCTAAAATTCCATGTGGTAAGGCAGATGAGGTTTCAAGTCAGTCGTATCTAACATGATGGTACCCAGGTTACAAATCTCAGTAGAGCCTAAAGTAGTCAACAAGGCTTTTCTCTGAGCAGGGCAACTTTGGAGGACCTCCAAAGCGGACATAGCACAAGGGGTTTGGGATAAATCTTCCACCACAGAGTAATTCTGGGCGGCCCTTGCATTTGGATTGTGAGAATCTTTCTTAAATGCACCCTTTGGAATGCGTGTCATCATTTCTCCCAATGTCTTCTCAATCTGTAGAGGAAGAGATGGGATTTCAACATATTTACCCTTCTCAGAGGTGCTTGGTTTACTATAGTCATGTGCTCTAGTCATTATTAAAGCATCACCCCTAACCATATATACATTCACAGATGAGGAATTGTTTGGAGGAGGGCAGGTTTCCTGGCTGCCCCCTTCAGCACTTGTAGAGGCTTGAGTTAAATTTTGCCCATGCTGAAAGGGATTAGTCAACATGGCTTGTTGTTGCTGCGTGACAAACTTCTGGGCCTCTGCAAGTCAAGGACATAGATGGGTCAGGTGATCTTCCACACACAAGTTGCACGGATACCTCGCCTTCCACTTTTCCGTGGTGCCATCGCCAGCATTATCGGTGGGTTTCTTCTCCCCCTTACCCTTATTTCGTTGTTTTTTCTTCCCTTCAGGCTGCTGGTTGGCCTTTGGGTTAGTTGTCTGTACAGAGTGTACTTCCGACGTTTGGGTAGGAGGAGCAGCCAAAGCAGTAGTCTGGTTGGCCGCTGAGTGTTGGATAGATAACAGTTGCAATTTTTTTGTCAATTGCTCAGCGGGCTTGGTTTGTGCTGAACCAACAATACCATCGGCATGTGGCCCAACTCTCTGTCTAGTTTTATCCAGTATTAATCATGGAGCATCTAGCAGGATGTTGTATATTAAACTAGACTAAGAATAGATAAGCTCAAACCGTTGAGCCCTCATGATGGCATCTTCTTTGGAGAAAACTCCTGAAGTCGTGATGTCTTTGGATAATTGTGGGACTAAAGACTTAAGGAACCACTCTAGCAGGAATGCTGGTGGGATTGGTACTTTGATTAGACTCTTTCGGCGTCTCCACTCTTGGATATGATCAGAGATATGGTCTACTGTCGTCTGTTTGAAATTGGCTAGCAACTCTGTGCCGACGTCGTATCTCACAGGTAATTGGAAATGGTTAAGGAAGGCCATCTCCAATTCGCCAAAAGAAGAGTATCGTGAGCGATCAAGCTCTATGTACCATTTCGCGGCACTCCCAATAAGAGTGCGTTGAAACAATCACAACTGGACAGAGTCATCTTTCAATGAGTTAGATGAACACCAAAGATGGAAAGTAGTCACGTTATCACTTGGATCGTCATTAGGCTTGGCCTCGAACTTTGGAATGTCCGAAGGCAATTTGGTTGGAATAGGAGGCCAACGTGGATCATGACAGATAGGATCATTTAACAACCGTGTCAAATCTGGCAAGTGTAACGTCGCCAGGAATGGTAGTTTGGGTTGCTGCTGATAGCCTGGGAAAAAGGGTCCTGGAGTTTGACTAGCACCAGGTTGCCAGGAAAAGTTTGGCTACTGGCCCAGATTCTGGTAGAAACAATGGCCCTGACCAGTGTAAGGATTTTGCATCTGTGGAGACATCATTGGCTGATTCCCCATGAAGGACATAGGATGTTGGGCATTCATTGTGTTCGACGGAATTTGGGAAGGATTACCCCATGCTGGTCCTAATGGGAGAGGCATAGAAGTCTGTCCGGGGTTCCATTGACTGTGGAAAGAATTACCCCAGAACGACATTCTAGAGGAAGGAACGGATCCTTGTCCTGAGTTCCAAGGTCTTGGTATATGTGCCCCCGGTGCAGGAATAGTACCTTGTGCCGGAGTAGACTGTCCAAAAATGGGTGTGCCCCCAGATGGGAAAGCAGTGGATGCGAAAGTGTTATTACGAAACGTCCCGTTCCAAACAAACGGTGACGAACCTACCGGCAGAGTTTGCGCAGGTGTTCCTTGACCCCCGACTCCAAGTGAACTCGTGTGTGCAGGTTGCCCAGCAGACTGCTGATGCAGACCACCAAGTGAAGGGGATGACGGAGAGATACGACCTTCAGCGTAAGGAAAAACAATAAAAGGGACAGGAATGCCCCCAAGTTGACCTTGCAGAGGAGCGTTAGAGCTCCCTGCCCCTAGACCCAAAGTCTGTAAAGTGGAGTAAGTGAGTGCAGGACTGGTACCCGAACTAGGCATACCGTATGAGAACGGAGGGCATGTCGCACTAGGTGTGAAGGGAGGTGTGGCCACCGCAATAGATGGGGACGGGCCACTGTACGACGTAGTTGCGGTCGAGACTGTAGTGGCTCAGACCAATGACAACAAGTTAGGAGATGCTTCTCCTGTGGTGACAACGGTGATGGGAATAGAAGAATTCCTAGAGGAAGTAAAAACATTTGTTGCCATAACTGTGTGAGGCACTGACAGGATTTCATAAAATTGAATTGGCACAATAACTTGTGGCCAAGTATCAGTGGTTGAGGTTTCAACCGAGTCAAGATTGGCGATTGATTCCTCTGGGAGTTTTTCGGGCTCAATGGTTTAGAACCCGGTTGCTTCGAAAGACCCTTGTTGGTCTAGCCTCCACCTCAATGGTGGCGGGGGTGGCTCCAGTCTAATCGGCGGTAGGCCTAGAAGCCTTCGTGACCGGAAGAGCCCTGAATCCTCCACTGTGTGAGAAGATCCACGACACGCTAAGGTATTCTACATGATCAAACAATAACACACACTAAAAAATAAGCCTCTAAGAGATAAATCAAGCAAACACTAAACTAGTTGGAAGAATAGTTACAACGACCAACATTAGAGAAACTTACCGATGCAAGTGATACTCGAAAACGGAAGCACCCTTTGGGTATACTCTGCAAAGAGTGGCCAGATGTCTGTCCTAGGTACCGCGGTATACCCTCGCAGTCACCTGTGTATGTCCCTAAAAAGATTGGCAACTAGTTTGCCAGCACGCAAACAATCACCAGGCGGGTACAGTCGATAGTCAGGTAGACCACAATGAGCAAGGTATCAAGCCTGAAACCTATCAAGGGTATGGAGAGAAAATGGTCCGGAAGACAACTGAGGACCTCGAACGGATTCGAGTCCCATGAAGCCCCGTGGCAAATGCAAACGACGAAATCCCTTAACAAATCCTCGATATGTGTTCTCCACTACGCTTGGTCCAGCTTTGGAGGGGTTATCTGTACTACCTTTCCTTACGCGACCTCATGTTTAGCCCCTTTGTTAGAGGGGGGTCCCTGATAACTTTCACGTAACTGGACTTCTACACTCCCTATGATAGACTCCAATGTTTGGTTTGAGTGGCCTTGGAGAATTTACTCTCCAACCTATTCCAAGGCCCTAGTCCTGAGCTAATGTATGAACCCTACAAACAAAAGAGTCTAATAGATTTTAAATTAGCGTTTCTTTTATGGGATTTTTTACGTTACAAGGTATGAAGGTGAAACTGATGGTGTGTAAAGACTCAAAGCAAAATGAATAAGAAATGATTGGAAACAAAAACTTTTACAAAAAATGCAAAAACCAACAACTTTTCACCAAGAAAGATTTCTTTTTCTTTTCAATTTTTCTAAGATTTCATGCAGCAAACATAAAGGAATTTCGCTCAATCTGTGAGTTAATTATGCTCTAAATGCACTGCAAAAACTTATGAACAAAAGACTTCTTCCTAGCTATTGATGCAACAACACAATATTCAAACAAAGAAGTAAATGAAAAAGAGATAATTTATTTATTTATTTAAGTGCTAAATGAAGCAACAAAGGAAAAATGCCGACAAGCACAAAACCAAGAAAACAAAATAAAATTCTGGCTTAAAGTGCAGATCGCAAAGAACCAGAGAAAAGATGCACAATGGAAATCAAGAAAGCACCGACTCTTACGCTTGTCTAAAAACCATAAAATAATTTATTTATTTATTTATTAACAATCAACTAAGAAAAAACCAGGCTAAGGGTAAGAGGCCCTAACCTACTGACTGTGCAGCCCTTAGACTCAAACTCCTGAGAGGAACACTTATCACCATAGGAGGGGATGACTGCCCCACCCAGGCTTAAAAGAAACCAGTCAAACCCGCGACTGTCACTGAAACAACACACGTGCAAACACGTACTGAGCTATAACAGTGCGTGGGTACCCACGGGCTGAAATTGCACAGGAAGCCCAGACCTAGAAGAGGCCTCTGGTATTGACAACCAGGGTCTCTTGAAGGCTTGGATGCTTCTTCTTTAACATAAAAGAAAAATGATTGCAGAAAAGAACAAACACAATAAAGCAAACTGAGACAAGACAGTGAACCAACAAGATCTAGACAGGATCCAGAAAGCCCCCTGAGAATGTATAATCCTGACAGGGAAGAGGGGACTACCTCTTAAGCTCTCTGACTCCTACATGCTATTGAAACCTCTACAACAAGCGTTCAAACATGGGCTATAGAAGGTTAGGGCACAGGTTACACCCGTGCAGGTATTATGCAGGCTGCATGTACCTCTGTGTGTCCCGATAATTATTGTCAAGCAACAGTCAAGGAAAAACTGGTATAAAGAACCAGGTTACCTACTAGCTCTGACCTAACAGAAAACAAACACGCAAAGAAATAGAAAATCCAATCCTTTAAACTACCCAAAAACCTTCAACTAAATCCGGAAAAACCCTAAAGAGTAATTCCCCAGTGGAGTCGCCAATTCTGTTGTTGGGAAATAATACCCTACGGACTAGAAAGCTAGGGTTAGACTTGCATGCAGATCATGACCTTAAAGAATTCACTTTTAACCTATCGCCCCAAAACTCAAACCCCTTTTTCACATACAATCATGGAAGGGACCTACTAACCTTTTTACTGATGTTTGGTGTAGATCCTCCGTTGCGCTTTATCCGCTCACTTGCGCTACTCCTTCCAAAGACAATCCTGCAATCAAGACAAAACACTACGCATGCATGCTATTTTTCTACTTGAGGGTTAGAGATTAAGCATACATCGAATAAATCATATATAACTCATGCATTGGGACGGGAAAAAGTATTCTTTATTATTTTCAAGATGAATCAACTTACAATCAATGTTGAGACCGGCCACCGTTCCTTGATCCTGATCTTGGTCTCCTCCTCTTCTTTGTCCTCCAACTGCTTTACTTTAATTCTCCTTAAGCTTGAGGAAAGGCTAAAGGTTTGGGACAAATGGATTCGGCAATTGGGCAGAGTTTCTTCGCTATCTTTTTCCTCCTCCAAATAGTACCCCTACCCCTTCTTTTATAGGCTAGAAGGAGCTAGGGTTTTGAACGAACTCTCGGCCATGCATGGTTGGGAGTTTCAGCTAACTGACCCACATCTTTTTGTCCCGTCGGAAACTTTCCTATTTTTGTGCTTTGTTAGGTAAACGCGGGTTGTAGTAGGCCTGCCAGCGTTCCAATGCATGCAGTAGTAGGCCTGCCAGCGTTCCAACGCATGTAGTAGTGAGTTAGGGCACGTTTGACTTAACTCAAAAGCATTTTCAAAGAGGTTCCTCAACATGGCTTTGGCAAGGAATGGATATGAGTTGGCCTGATGCCAGGTAAGCATGTGTGGTGAAATTTAGGGTTATAACACCCAGTCCTTAGCACATTCTATAAAGATATCATCTTCAAACTTGTCATGTATGTATGGCTAGCAGGAAGATACTTGTGAAGCATGTTGGAGAAAAAGGCCTTTAGGGTGATTCTTGTGAAACCGACCTGTCGGAAGCCTGTATTCCAGTTGACTCAAACCCTCTTGTTTATGTTGATCCATGTCCTTCACCATACAGAACCGTACATGGAAACGATAGGGTATGAATGCTCATTTCGTTTCCTTAACCAAAGTGGAATTATAGACCTGTAGGATGGTATGATAACATATTTCTCCTACGAAGAGTCGGTCTGGGACGTGAGAGGGAAAAAAATGTGGTGCTCTAGTGGCCCCGAACACCCTGATATAGGTTATGGTTTCATCTAGGTATAGATGGCCTACTTTTGAAATTGTTTTCTTGGTGTTGGCCCTTGACCAAGTTTTAGGATATTCTTAGTCATATTGACCTATTTTGGGACTTCGACAGCCTGTCGAAGGAGGAGCGCAAGACGAAGTGGAGATCACGGGATCTCAACCCCTTTTTGGGTCCCTTTTGGGTTTTTAGGATTATGTAACGGGAATGGGATGTCGTCCCATGGGTTTACCCATGTTTAGGCCTATTTTGTATATATAAATAGATGTCTAGGCATTTTAAGAAGGATTGGACTGATAGGTTGATGAGCTAAGTGCTAGATCTATGTGATCAAAGGATTATAAGTGCTTTGTGCCTGCATGAGACTTGCAGAGCTAAGTGCGAGTCATTGTAAGAAGTTGTGGAAGACCGTGTGATTAGATCTACTTGGGGAAGGAGGATCTAGCAAGCTGATCTCCTGTCCTAGGCAGAGTAAGGGTTTTTTATGGCTCTGTGCTTGTAACCGATTGACTGAAGAAAATAAAGAAGAAGATTTGGTGGACGTAGCCCTAGGGTGGGGGTGAACCACGTAAACATTGTGTTGTTCTAATTTGTTATTTGTCTTGATGTGCTTATATCTTCTATTGCTAAGTGCTTTGATAGAGATAGATAAATATGCATATGCTTTGTGCTAATGATGTGTAAGAATGTTAGATCTGACCTAAATGGATGTGATTAGTGCTTGATATGAAAGATCTGATATATTTACCTATGCTAAGTGCTTAAATACATTAGATCAATGTGAATGCTGCAAACCTCTATTTTATTAGAGAAGTAGATGTTGATTTCATATTAAGGAACTGGAAGTGCTAAGTGCTCTATTAAGTATCATAATCACAGATATGTGTCCCAGCTAAGGTTGCAGATACTTGAGTCTTGCAACCACCCCTGCCTCTACCTGAGGTGAGACTTCATCTACTTCGCAAGTGTTTCTAAAAGGGCCGGTAGTTAGGGTTTTTTTGGTGCGCTGTTGTAGTGTTGAACCCCGGGTTTGCTGCTGTGCCAACAAATGGTTCCGTTGTCGGGACCTAAAACTGTGATTGCTAGGAACTGAGAAAGAAGAATCTTTGTGCAAAGATCTACCTTGAAATGGCGAAAGCTTTGTGCATAGATCTGTTTCCCTAGTGCACAACATTCTACTTGATCTGAGAAGCTCCGTGCTAAGGAAAAGAAGTCTGATCCGAAGAAAAGAGGTAATATATAGAATATTTGTGCCCTAAGAAAGGTAAAATTGAGAATTCTTGATTAAAGGGAGGTAAGATCTGTAAGCTTTGTGCTCTGATAAAGGTAAAGATAGTGAAAACATCTAGATCTGAAAACTTTGTGCTTTGTAAAAGTAAGATAAGTGAAATTTTTTATTTCTAGAGTATGGATCTAGGTATGTTTGATAGATTCTATCCTGGCTTAAAAACTAGGGCACTAATAGATGAAACAAGGTTTGATATGAATAGATTTGGTAAGAATAGTAAAAGATATGTTATACCTATGCATAGAAAGAATGTTTGGACTAACAAATGGATGCAGGATCCTAGAAAGAATTTGTTGCAGGTTAGCTCCTATGATCCTAGCACATAGTACATGAGAATCTAGGGATCATTTAAAAGAAAGAGAGGATTAACCCTCTATTACAGTTGCATAAAACTGGGACATCTTGCTAAGGAATTCCGTGGAGAGAGATCTAGTTGTCTTTGTTGCAAAGCTATGGACCATGAAGTGTTGGATTGCCCTATAATGATTTCCAAGCTTGAAGGAATGAATCTGAATCAAGAAAACTCTAAGATAGATCCAGAGGCTATAGAAGAATCCCAGAAAGAATTAGAGAAAGCATTGCTACGGATAAGAGAAACCTTGAATGACCACCGACATGTTAGATTATCGAAAATCTTTTAAGAAAAAGAATGCATCGAAGAAGGAGTAAGAGACTTTAACATTGATTGTGTTCTAGATGAGGAGACACAAGTGAATATCATGATAGAGAGAACTTGGGAAGTTATAGGGAGGCCTGCTATGATTCCTTCATTAGGAGGAATAAGGTTATTCAGAGGAAAACTGCCAAACCTATGTGGAAAGCTCACTCAAATATCTATGAATGCCAATGAAACTTCGACAAAATGAGATTTTGAGATTATTAAATTTATTGAGGAAAACACCCCGTTTACCATGTTACTAGGAAAACCTTGGATTGAAAGAGATGAAGCCAAAAGGCAAGAATAAGAAGAAGTTTTGGAGTAGAAGAAACAAGAGATAAAATATTTCATGACTAGAAGGATCACACACTTGATTGAAGAACAAGAGAATAGATTGAAGCTATTTAACACCAGAGACCCAAATGTTGAAGCTGGAAGAACATTAGCGGACTCATAGAAGATTGAAGTACCTATCCTAGATAAAGAAGAGGTGTTACCTCTGAATCCTAGGAAAGAATCTCAACAACACGTAGTGACTATGTCCAAAGACGATAAGAATTAGAATGGAAAAAGGAATACCGAGACGAAGCTCACTGGAAAGAAGGCTAGAAAACTAAGTATGAAGAGAGCTAAGATTGGAAATTTACAGAAGGTTCTAGAGGGAACTTCGCAAAAAGAAACTTTTCAAAATTGGAGCTTCATCGGGATATCAGAACAATGACACATGGCACTTCACCGTGGCAAAGCAATATAGCTGTTGGGGACATTATAACTGTTCAACCAACACTGCAAATGGGTAGGAAGACATTTATGGTGAGACGACTCAACACCAGACTGTTGGACTGCGCCATAATGTACAGAACAAGAGTTAATGAGGCTTCATACCCATTACAAGAAAACCGTTGTTGAGTTACGTATTTATCCCATCACTCCATGAATGAAGAACACTTTTTCTACCCAAGCATTTGAGCCTGCAGACCAAGTGAATTGTATAAAGTGATCATTACACTATGTATGTTTATTCTATGCAATGTTTGAGTTAATCATGAACCTGATATCATTAATCCCGAGCGCGTATGTCCGATGAGCTCACCACAGTTGAAGAATCAATGACAAAAGTATTCCTTGACTTGATGATTGAAAGATTCATGTCGGAGAGAGGTTTGTCAATAGGTTTACAAGAATCGTCAATGAGAAGAATGTCGGCCTCTCCATCCACTGCTCGAGCTAGACCATCCTGACCATTAGATGAAAAGTGAACTAAGCACAAGGATGATCTCACTAATGCTAAGTTGATTCCAATCATATTACACACCTATCTATCACCTCTGAGTGGTGCAATAAATCGAGACAGTGTGCCTAGAGACTTTTTGTACGACTTGGTCACTGCGTACCTCTCGAAGGGGATACGCGCAGTTCATGTAGACCAAGAAAATATTGCAGCGTTGAAGTTTAGTGACTTCAACCTTGGCGATAGGAAGGTCTACAACATGTTCACCCCACATAAGTACTTGACCAGAACAAAGGGAAAGAACTCAAATATTGTCCCTTAGTCATGGACTATGAACCTCACGCAGTCCACACTGCTCAATGTCATGAAGATCCCCCACTTCGGAAGACACGAAGAGGTGAATGCATGTGTCAAGCTGTTGTTGTCCTGTTACCATGGAAGATACTTGTGGTTAAACCATCATATCAAAGTGGATTCGATGTTGATCAATCAGATCACAGGGCTGAGTATGCAAGGCCCTGACCCACATGATTTCTACCTTGGAAAAACCATGGATCATGATCTAGTACAAAGGATCAAGGACATCTATGGATATGTCAAGAAGGGAATGTGAGACTACAAGGTAGCTTCTATCCAGAGTGGTGCAGTTTTCCTTGCCTGTCAATTGATCACAGGAAAGTTAGTACAAAAGAACTGACCCACCCAAGTCACTGGTTTTGTAGTCAACCTCACATGGAAGTGCATGCAAGGCCTACAAATGAATTGGGTGAAGTACCTTGTGAACCAATTAGAACTCGACTGCACAGAAGCCCAGGATCAAGGGTATGAATTTCATTTCAGCTGGCTATTGATCCTAATCGCTTTCATTTCCTGGGAAATGCCAAAAGGTGCGACCTTCCCAGACATCGATCCCTTTGAACCTCTAGCCGCGAAGTGCAGTACACTATGGTATTATAGTGACATGAATAAGAAATGGCAGTCAAATTTAGTGTTCCACATATACTACAATCAACTAAAGACAACCATCCAGTCCGAGCCTCCCATGACAACGAACACTTTACACAGGTTCCAACCTTTGATGAAGCTCAACGTTGATCGACATTTTATTTACATCATAGTGCATGTAGATGGACATAAACAATAGCTGCAGTCATACTACAAGATGACAGAGGAAGACTTGGAGGAGATCACCAAGGAATGGTCAACGAACCTCCTTATTCCAGTAGTCCCTATGGAGATATACAACATAGACAGTCCATAAACTGCATAGGATACACCTGGACCTAGCAAGACAAAGAAGACTGAAGAGGTTCAAGATATAGATAGTACCTCTGTACAAACTTCTTCCATATCACTAGAGTAAGAAGGCGATGGTGAAGAAATAAATGACATAGAATCTGAACAGAAGAAAAGCAAAGTAACACCGCCCAGAGACAAGGAGGACCCCTCGAAGAAAATGAAGGTTTCTCCTCCAAAACCCTCCTCTAGGAAGAAAGTGAAAGCAACCATGACTAAAATGTAGACTGTCCTCACCCCAGATGAATTTTATTTCATCATAGCAACCCTGAATGATGCTTCGCTAGAGATAGCAGAGAAGTAAGAAGCTAAGCAGGAGGAGGTGTTCAATCATATTAAGGAGGAGCTCCAAGGGGTGCAACAGGCACTACAGTCCAACTGCATAGTTTCCATTGTGCCTTTGTCAGTAGGAACACCATAACTGGGAGATGAGCCAACTCAACTCCATTGAATCACTGATACAGTAAAGCTCGCCTTTGATGAGCACACGAGGAAACAATGCAAGCCATCCAATATTTGACACAAGTACATGGAGTACTAGTCGAACAATGCAGTGCTGCAGAACGGGAAAATCTTTCTCTCCAAGAGAAGTGGGATGAAGAAAAATCACAGCTACAGCAAGGCAAGGAACAATGGTTAGCAAAGCAACTTGCAGTAAAGGAAATGGTCAATAGAGCACTTTGCTCTGTGACAGTCATAGAAATAAAGTCAGAGGATCAAGTCATGAAGTAAGTAGATCAGCTCGTAGAATTCATCCAAAATCTCCAGCAACGCATAGCAGATTTAAAGCTATGCACTGTGCCTAAGACCTCGCGGACGTAAGGGACCAACGAGAAGCAACTTCCCACAGCGCAATTGACATACTAAAATCTCTTTCTATGGAATGCAAACAACTGAGTAACCGCAATTCCCAAACATATGAGAACCTCACCGAGAATCTAGAGTTGTAGGCATTGGAGTTATAGCTCCAGGAAGCAAAGCAGCACGCATACACACTAAAGGCACAACTGAAGGCCCTATCGACCGTGGAAAGAATGAATCGGTCTCAAGAGCAACACACCGCTCAACAACAGATCCATATGATTCAAAGAAAAGTTATGGAAGTAACTCAACATATCCAACCAGTACAAGATAAGGCGTGCCAATTATTCAAAGAGGTTGAAAGCCGAGGAGAAGAGCTAAAACAGTTTGTCATTACAACAGAACAATGCCTAGAAGGGCCCGTGAATGACACAGTGATCCATGAGTTCACCGAGAAAGAGGTCGTAGTACAACAGCAAGTCGAGGTATCTCAAGTGAAGCTCAAGTCATTCAAGGCAGAACTAGTCAGACTAGAGTGACTTGGGATGAGTCACAGGTGAGTGTTGGGGGCTTGTTGGCCCTTGACCAAGTTTTAGGATATTCTTGGTCATATTGAACTATTTTGGGACTTTGACAACCTGTCGAAGGAGGAGCGCAAGAAAAAGTGGAGATCACGGGATCTCGACCTTTTTTTGGGTCCCTTTTGGGTTTTTGGGATTATGTAATGGGAATGGGATGTTGGCCCATGGGGTTACCCATGTTTAGGCCTATTTTGTATATATAAATAGAAGTCTAGGCATTGTAAGAAGGATTGAACTGATAGGTTGATGAGCTAAGTGCTAGATCTATGTGATCGAAGGATTGTAAGTGTTTTGTGCCTGTGTGAGACTTGTAGAGCTAAGTTCAAGTCATTGTAAGAAGTTGTGGAAGACTGTGTGCTTAGATCTACATAGGGAAGGAGGATCTAGCGAGCTGTGCATATCTCCTGTCCTAGGTGGATTAAGGGTTTTTGATGGTTCTATGCTTGTAATCGATTGACTGAAGACAATAAATAAGAAGATTTGGTGGACGTAGCCCCAGGGTGGGGGTGAACCATGTAAACACTATGTTGTTCTGCTTTGTTCTTTGTCTTGATGCGATTATATCTTCTATTGCTAAGTGCTTTGATAGAGATAGATAAATATACTTATGCTTTTTTCTAATGATGTGTAAGAATGTTAGATCTGACCTAAATGGATGTGATTAGAGCTTGATCTTCTATATCTGATCTATTTACCTATGCTAAGTTCTTAAATACATTAGATCAGTGTGAATGTTGTGAAGCTCTGTTTTATTAGCGAAGTAGATGTTTATTGCATATTGAGGAATTGGTGGTGCTAAGTGCTCTATTAAGTATCATAATCACATATTTGTGTCCCAGCTAAGGTTGCAGACACTCAAGTCTTGAAACCACTCCTACCTCTACCCCGGGTGAGACTTCATGTGCTTCGTAGGTGTTGCCCAAAGGGCAGGTAGTTAGGGTTTTGTTGGTGCATTTTTGTAGCGTTGAACCCCGGGTCTGCCCCTGTGACAACACTTGGACTCTACATACAGCCTTGTGCATTCATTTTTTAATATAATGAAATAAATATGAGCAATGAATTCATAGCAAATGAGAGCATAAGAATTCTTGTACCTGTTTTCCCATAGGATGTTGAAATAGACATTTACAAGTAGCTTTGCAACGTGCCAACTCAGATTCATATCGGCGAAGACATTCCTTGCGCAGATCACATCTAGAATATATGAGGCCATGTGGAAAGAGGGTGTTTATCCCTTCTTTGGTGACTGAGCTTGCAATATACTAGTGCTCAATTACTTGGAGATGATTTCTCCTCAGTTGAAACTACTCCCAGAAATATCCACAGTGTATGTGAGGGGAATCCATTCCTATGAGAATTTTGCCCAATCCTTTTCCTCGTATAACCGAAAAATTAAATACATTAAGTAGATACATGGCTCCCTCACATTTGCTGTGTCATTTCTACTGTTTGTAAATTTCGTGTCTTCCTTTCACCAGGAGGCCATTAATCGACTGGTTTCATGGAATTCATAGAACTTCACAACGAAGTTTGTGTTCAACTACTCCTTTGGGTCCTTGATCGTGTAATACTTCTGGACCTTTGTTGGGAGAAAAACTCCGACACATCTGCCATTATCATAATTGATTAGGCATGTTTGTGCATCTATGTGGTCGATTATCCAAATCAGAGTCTCAATGTAGGGTAAGAATGGAGTTCAGAAGGATACCATACGCATGCATGACCGCCGAATATTTAGAAAAACCTAGTTGTCGAGCACCCTTACATCCAAGTTGTTGTGGGGAATAAAATCTGGGTAATCTTATCGGTTGATTCTATTGAACAAATATCCCCATTGTGGGAGCATCATATTTGATATAGTGGTTGATTTTGTATTTCCATAAACGAGGTTTTGAGTAAATTCCTTCTTAGTCGATGTTTTAATTACTGGTTCTTCCCTAAGAGAAAATTCCAACTGCCTCATAGTGTTGAGAGAAGATCCTTAACCAATCTCTGCCTCCTTTAATTTCGGTGCCCTCAGCGAGCGTCTGGTCATTGGATTCCTTGGGTGCATTTTTCCCTATAGATAGAACAATGTTAGGCCCTGTGTTGGAGATAGAATGCTGATACATAAAAATGCAACTGCCGAAATGAAAAATTAACACATACCTCTTTTTCGTACTAGCTTAACCTGTTTTTTTGAAATTTCAGAGAATCAAACGTAGCTCTTGAGACACTCTCTTCGCTTCTTCGACTACTCTAGAAATGAAAAACTTGTGTGCATAATGGAGGTGTGTGATGTTGTCTTAGTGATTTAACAGAGATAATACTTACCTTGTCGCATCAATTATTCAATTCGGGGTGTGAGTGTGGTTCTACAAAATCTTACGCGAGATCCTAATTATGTTCAAGATTAAATGCAGTTGTAGGTTGACAGCGCAGGCGTGTGCTATAATGTGGTTCATCAGCGATTTCAAATTCGCATTTTTAAATCGATGCATGGGGTAGGAACTTATGCGGAGGTAGACATTAATTAGCCTATTAAATGGAAGAATCTGATATTGTTTTGTGATGAAAATGTCCCATCACTACTAATTTAACAGATGGATCAGGAGTTGGTGCTTTTCTTTAGACAATGTTCGTTGATATATCTGACACCAATCCATCTTTCCGTACAATGTTGATGTGGAAATGCTAACTTGGAAGTGTGACTAGGACATGGGGAAACCTAAGGTGACTCGGGATGAAACTAGGTTGTACAAAATTCCTACGCCACAAAGACACGTGGCATTTGGGATTGTCATCTTCATTTAATTATGTTATTGAGAATCAGGGAATTTCATTAAATAAGAGTTTTAACAACAGGTCCTACCTTTCCGACATTAAAAAAGTATCAAGGATTAGAGATTAGCGATAAGTTTTAACAAGTGTTCCAAGATTACCCCCCTCAAAATTTTCCGATGCGAAAAATGCGTCGGGGATTGGTGATTTACGATGTGTCAATGGAATTTTTTTCCATGATATAAATATTTGATAATTCACCTACCCTGAACAAATGCATCAGTAATCAGATATAAGAGGTTCAACATGGCCCATGTCAATGTTTATCCCTCTCGTATTTCCCCAACGTCGATGGGAAATTGACCACCTCCTGAATATTCTTTGTGAACAAATAGAAAAAATCTACTCCGCTATTTACTGATGTTGATGATACATCAACGATCAACGATTATTTTTACTATGTGGTCATTTTAATTGCTCGTATTTGGATGACACTGAACATAAGAATGTGGGTCACATTTTTAGTTGCAAATTTTTGTTAAAATGCCAATTTATTTTTAGACTCAAAGGTTTCACTTTGATAGGTTCAAACAAATCCAATTTGATTGATAAAGAGACATGAAAACAAAATTAGCGATCCCTCCATAGTGGACTCAATTCAGAAAGAAGAACAAAAGAAAACAAGTGGTACCGAAAAGAGGTAAAATTTCATATAATATTTTAGGGTGTGTTGAGCGCTCAACAAAAATCTTGGGATTTTATTTGGTAATCTAGGAAAAGGGTAAGGCCAAGTCACAAATGCATAGGTGTGGACATTTGTGCTATAAAATATTCCCCCTAATGTGTAAAGTCAAAAGGGAAAAATGATGGCTGAAATACATTATAACTTTGAGAGGGGAGGATGCAACGAAGTGAACTCATGAAGTTTCCCCAAGAATTGGTCCAAAAGCAAAAACCGTTAGCCAAAATCAAGTAAGAGTATTCTCTTCCCAAGTCGGGCATACCCATGCTCAAGAGTGACTTAAGCATGGATTCCAAATCAAGTATACTATGGATCCATGGTACATATAAAAGTATGACTAATGTCCATGGCCACGAACAATACACAGTGGATCCATGTGATATATAGGAAGTAGCACACATGGCCATGAGTAATACACAATGGATCCATGTGAAAATAGATCATAGCCATGAATAGATACACAATGGATCTATGTCTCAAAATTAAAAAAAACAAAGGATATATGGGACCAATGGAGTGAACATGCTAATCCTTTGCAAGTACCAATGTTTTTGGAGTGGTACAATATGTCGGGTAGGATCACAAAATATTTGATGCTCGTACTTCACCCGAAGTATTCAAAACAAGCCTCCGTGGTACGAGTCTACACTATGAGAATAGATGTGTTGGGGTCAAACATAGTGAGACACCGTTTGATTACTAATAAATGATGTATATCGTTAACAAATGTGAGACAACCCATTGATGGTGATAATGGGTTTCAAGGTACCATAGTACAATCTAACAAGTGTGAATAAATGAGCTGATATCAAACACCTAGTAGAATCTATTGAGGAGGGGACATTGAGGTATTCCCACTGTCCATAGAGAGGGAACCTGCCATTGATGACTGCAAGCCCCAAGGTACCAAATATGACTCTATATCCCTATCTCAAAGCAATATGTGCCAAAGTCAAAAGGAAGAGATCCGCTGGAGGGAAGGAATTAGGGCATCCTCCATCATCCAACAGAAGGGGTAGCAGAAGTCCAAATATTTGGAAGGACTCAGATAGATAAATTGTAAGGACCACAATGAGGTATGACTCAACATGCACTAGATGGAATAGTGCATGGAAGAGACTCTTTGAATAGTATCCAATAATTAATACCACTGACAAAGATGAGGAATCCACCAATGGGGTCAAATGGAAACCAAGGTACAACACAAATCCCTGTGTGTGATGATTGTTGTTGATGTTGAACATAGGGGAAACTACCCAGTCAACGACCAATGATGGTCTGCCATTTTTTGAGCGAAAGGTCACCTATCAATGATGGTATTTCATTTGCTAAGAGAAAGGTCACCTATAAATGATTGAAATAGGCACAGGGTGCGACTCTAGTTCATACTCTCAGAGAAATGTGTCAAAGTCAATAAGAGTAGACCCACCAACAATAAGTCAATGGAGACCTTCTATACTATCACGAGTAAATGACAAAGATACTTGTGATGATGAGACAAAATTGAATGACTTGGGAAGGCCAACATGCAAGGTATGAGACTAACTGTAGAATGGATGACTCAGGCTGAAACTTCCCTTGAAAAAAAGCATGACACATTATGTGACTTAGAATACATGACTATAAACTAGGATACATTTGTGATACAAGAGGCATCAACAAATGCTCCATGTGGTTGGAATAATAACCAATCGGGGGAGATAAACTCAATAAAGAGAAAGAATTCTCCTACAGCCATAATATACCCAAAATGACGATATACTGACTCCAGATTGTGCTTTATTCAAGGGTGACAAAATTGCTGCCAACAAAAGAGATGGACCCATTCCCCCACTCATTTTTTTATTTCTTTTGGTCTTTTTCATATTATTGAAGCTTGAAAAAGAATAAAAGAATGCTATAGTACAATGGAGGAAATTAGCGTCGTGAGAAAGAAAACTATTTCTACAGCGCAAGGAACATACCTATTCCCAATGCAAGGAAAGCATGTGTAGGATAAGGACACTTAGGGGAATTTTCCTCCATGGATAAGGTGTCTAGTCACAAAGGAATAAATTAGAAGGCTGGGAACTAATAGGAATGCATAAGAAATGGGTTCAACAAAAGAATGCTAATGCCGAAATTAGGCCTAAAAGTCTAAGCATTCAACATACAATGCAATTGAAACTCAACCTCATGTTTGTTTTTTGTAAATTTAGTCTCCCGGGCCTGAAAAAGTGTAAAACAATACTAAGTAGAAATCTTCTAACCAAAGTTGTCTAGAGTATTCATTTTTTGTAATTAGTCCATTTGGTCCAAAAAATGGGTAAACTTGCAATGAACAAAATTCCTTTCAAATCTGTTTAACGAGTGTGAAATAAAACAATCTCACTCGACAATCGTTTCATTTTTAAGGAGTCTGAAAAGAGCTTAACTAAGTCTCCATAATGGGGGGAATCATGTAGGTAATAGCCAGAAGAATATTGAGTAAGAAGAATGAAGTTCGAACGCAATTTCGTGGTGGGGATAAACAAGACTACCAAGCCTAATGGAACACTTGCAACATGGGCTCCAGAATACAAAAGGATTCTAGACTAGGATGCCCATGGAAGGTAGGCTCTACCACGTGAATCACAACACTTCTAAACAACATAGAAGGTTCTGTGTCACAACTCAATGGAGTCGATCCTAAGGAAAAATGAATCAGGAAATGGACAATGCAAATATGAATGGAGGGGACAATCTAACCTATATGCTAGTTTTGAGATCATTACTTGTCAGAAAAAATCGGCATGGAAAAATGTGCCAAAGAAAAACTTCTTTAAAGTCTTGTATATAACACCAAAAATAGTCAACTAGAATTTAGTAATTCCAATATAGAAACCTATGATAAAAACATGTGCTAAGGGATGCGAAGCTTGAAAAAAAGAAACCCTAAAAATACAATGTGTGTAGAGGACCACACAACCTTACGACTTATGAATAGTAGTTCTCTAGGTAGATACCATTGCTGGGATCAGGCCAAGGGTTTTGTTGGTAACCAACTATAAAATCTTCCAGTTTAGGAGGAGGTCGAATACCCATAATCATAGCTTCAAAGATGGCCTCATCTAAAGGAAACTCAACATCCATGAAACTAGGGCTCAATAACTCACAAATACTAGGGCTCGAGGTCTTACAAACAACAAGATCAAAATCAACAGGAAACACCAAATTACTTGAGCCAATAGTGGGAAGAAGGGGATCCCATGCCCCCATCAAAACCTGATCAATTGTCGAGACCTTGTCTCAAGAAGGTGAAAATAACTGTAAAGGGTACTTCTCAGGAACAATTGAACACCTTGGATAAGACGCCACATAATTCACCCATGGCGGGGAAGAGTCTAATCGAACAAAAGGAACACACAATGGAGAAACATGAGGTAAAGTCAAAATAGGATGGAGATTAACAAATGAAATTTTATCAATAGTGACAATGCTTCCATTGTGAGGGAAATGCATCACATGAAAGAGCATAGACACAACAACATTCATCACATATACATAATCACACCCAAGAATAAAATTAAAGTCTAAAGGGCCTGACACCACTAACAGATCGACTAGGAAAGTCTTCCCACCTAACCTAATAGGAAACTGGGGAAGAATCCCCAGACATTCGCTAGGTCTTATGTTAAAAGAAACCAACTCACTGGTAGATGACACAATCTTGGGAGAACCTAAAGCTTTCCAAGCCGAGGATGATAAAATACTTATCAAGGATCCTTTATCTACAATATTTCGGAAAATTCCTAATCTATTAATCCCAACCATTATCTTGAAGGGTATAGAAGAAGGAAGGTGAGGCTCTACAAGATCATTCCAATCAAATAAAACCATCCTAGGACTTGGAGGGAGCGTACTCGAAGAGAGTGGAATGCCCCCTTGTTTAGAAGGTATTGAACTGGAAATGCTAAGGACATGGTCAAAATACACATCACTCCCTGGAAGAGGAGTGGGATCAATCAAATATTTCATCGACGATACCACTTTCTCAAACACCAGTTGAATAGGATGTGAGAAAACATGGTCAATAGATGCATCACCCCCCAACATAAGAGTGGTGTCAGTCAAATATTGCATCGACATGACCGTTTCATCAACCAAATTTTGAATAGATTGTTGGGAAACTAAAGATGACTTAGAAATAGAAGGGCCTTTATATAAGGACCACGCTTCTCGTACCATGGAAATACCAGGGCACAAATAAGTAAGGTGATCTCCTTTGAAAATATTACAAGGGAACCTGGGATTATGTCCTATACGTCTAGGAGTCTCATTCGTATTAGTTACCCCAACATGACTTGCGGTGGCCGATGGGTTTCCCCCAACATGAATAACATAGGTTGGATGCACGTCTCCAATGTGACTAAGAGAGGTTGGTGACAAGACTCCAAGATGAGTGATAGAGGTCGGTGAATTAATGCCAGGATGACTAG